>CAXKVK010000022.1:0-18954 GCA_964058895.1 Carex divulsa
TATTCGGATTCTAATATTTGATACCTCTATTAGCGGAAAGAGTCAGCCCTTATTAAATGATACTTTTTGTCTTAAATAAGTCATATTCTAACTGTCATTCCGTGTTGTCAAAGTAGTCAGGAGAGTTCGCATAGAAACGGTCATGGGACGGCGCCTAGCTAGTACGGACACAAGAGTGGTGACTCTAAGCCGAGTTCAAGCTGGACTTTCCGTGGCAAGGCCAGATTAGGTCTTGTTCGAATAAGGCCTACTGCAGGTTTTATCGGACTAAGGGGTCCAGCGTTCATGGTCTCTAACTATTCCCGGACCGGCTCCAGGTGGGGGTCCCGATCCAGGTTGCCTTTGGCCCGGGACCGATATAAGATTAGATTTTAACTCTTTGGTTTTGGGCTTTCTATTCGACCTCGGGTTGGCCCTAATTAGGGGTCCGAATTCCAATCTATTCTTGATCCAAGACCTACTTTGTGAGGGCCCTTTGTGTAGAGATTTCACGTATATGCTTATGGATGAAAATTTAATTTTTTTTCTATCATCACTTGACTCAATACACAAAAAATCTTATTTATACGACAAAAACAAGCAAGATTATTTTTTAAAATTAAAAGTTTTACAAGTCAAACTTTTAAGTTCCAATTCACAGAAGATACTTAACACTGGAACAAAAATAATCTTGCTTTTAAGAGTAAGGTGAATACAGAAGATTGGTTTAAGTTCCAATTCATTGAAGTTCCAATTCATAGAATATACTTAACACCTCTTATCACTGGAACAAATACTAATCTTCTGTATTCACCTTACTCTTGATTCAATCGGTGCCAAATCTTAAGACCATTTCAGAAAGAAGTCATATGTATGGAGATCCCATGGTCCCAAATTAACAATTCCCATATTTTTCCACGTTGCAAATTTTCAGCATAGATAGGTCGGTATTACTTGTTGAGAAATTCTTCAAACCTTCTGCAAACTCAAAGAAGTGGGTTTTTAGCTGCATATGTGGCACGTGGTGCAAACACCAGCCGAAAATTTTAATTGTATCATATTAAAAAAAAATAAACTCAAAAATTACTTCTTTTTTTTTAATTTTAAAATCTGTTATGTCCGCCAAATAAAATGACGAACAAAAAATGAGAGGTCCGCCATTTAATTTGACAGACACTAGATTGAATTCGTCATTTTAAACAGCGGATATTCTCTCTTTTTTTAACTAAAAAACATCATTTTTAATATAAAAATTATATTTTAATATAAAAAACAATCATGACATTTTGTTTTTATTCATTTAAATATTACTCTTTTGTCCTTTTGACCTTGCCGCTTACGTTCGTTTTTGTTTTTTTTTTGTATTAGCTAGCTGTAAGAAGAAGAAAAAGGAAAAAAAAGTCTACAGTTTCAATTGGCGGACCTTTATTTTTTAGTCCGCTATTTAATTTGATGGACATGACAGATTTCAAAATTCTCAGAAAAAAATAGTTTTTGAGTTTTTTTTTTAATATGGTACAATTAAAATTTTGATATTTATAGAGTTGGAAGTCTAAAATTGGATTGTGAGTAAAAGAGGAGAAACGAAAATAAAGGAGATTCTACTAATAATCATGTTTGTTTGCTGGAGGGAGAGATGCTCAAGAATTTTCAGAGATGGAGCTAAAACAGTGCAAATGTTGGTTATGGAAGTGCAAGATCAATGACAAATTATTTAATAAAATCAGAAGAAATTTAATTTTTCATTTTCATTTTCAAAATTTTAATTTGCAAACTTTTATAGGCTTAAAAGGCTCAGAATGTTGAGCCTCTTGTTCTAAAATATAATAGGTTTCAGTTGGAAACCTATAAAAAAAATTCAATTCAATAAAATCAAATAAGGACTGAGATAATTAATTTTTACTCAAAAAAACCAATTCTTATTGAAACGCAATGACATACTCCTAAAACAAAACATAGCAAACCACAGGAATGATATACTTTTTGGCCGTCTTTTATATATATATATATATATCTCATTTATCTAATTGGTTAAAAAGTAATGAGGCGGGGCCATGCCTAATCACTTGAATGATTATCTTCATCATCATATTGTTATCCTTTCCTATCCTGATCAAATACTATGACCAAACTGGGCCCTGCATTGATACTGATATAGTAGCTCTCACTATATTATTTATTCATAATCTGATAATTATTCCCCCTTAGACTTTTGCCAAATCACAAAATATATGCGGATGCCCCAAATTGGGCGCAAGAGTTTCATTTTAGAAACAACAAACAATTTATTGGCGGCTCCGGCGCCCTTTGTTTGCGTTCGCGAGTTGCCTCATTCTTTTCAAGTCTCAAGAAAGTGATTTATAATAATTATTATTAGTATTTAGTAGTAGTATTTTCTTTTGGATTCTCAACTGCTCTCACTTGTGTTAAAAAAAAAACAATAAATAAATAAAATGACAAGGGGAAAGCTACTCCCACTTGTACCAATCTGAATCATGAGAATTTTTCAAAGATGCCCTTGTAAATCTTGAAATTATCAAATTGTGTTGTATAATCTACTAAAGATGAACATTATATTGTTGTATCAACAAAACTTATGAATGTTCTTTTTCAAATATTTGTTTTATCATTGTATGACAAATATTGTCTTCTTAATTCTATAAACAAGTTAACTATCTATACCTCTCTTTTTGCCTCTTAATTACAGAATTACATAATTCAAGAATTTGTTTTTCCAATTTGGCAAGATGTGTGTCCAAAGTTTTTTTTTCTGCATGAGATAAATTTGTTTTAAACGTGTAAATTTTAAGTGACGTGATTCTTAACAGGCATTTTTCTTGTAAAAATGTACCAATATATAAGAAAAAGTTGTGATCAAAGGTACATCACTGGGTACAGTTTAACAAATATTGTGCGATCTCTGTTCACATTAATCTTCAATTATCAAGTAAATGAAACAATTAGAAGGGCTATTATGCAATATGCACACTGGTCAACTACTACTTGTATAGTTGTATACATACCCATTAAATCTTTCTAGAAATAAGAAGAAAAAGAAACTCATCTTCTTTAAGCACATAATCACCCCTCTCTCTCTCTCTCTCACACACACACACACTTACACAAGCAAATAAACAACTGTTTAGTAGAATCATCAAATGGAGGTGGAGAAAGAAGGGAAGATATGGGTTCTTGCTGGAATTCAATTACCATCCCCACTGAAACCTATAAAAATAAAACCTAATCAATTGAGCGAAAAAGATGAAGAAGAAGAAGAAGTGCAACTGGAATTGCTGCAACTCACACCACAGGAGAACAATTCAATGCCAAGCAAAGCACTTGTCTGCCCGCCTACCCCGAGAAAACCGACAGCTCAACGTAAGTGCAGTTTCGCTGAATTCGAGTTTTTCAATGTCCCCGAATTAGAGATGGTTTTTACTCAGCGAGTGAAGAGGATAAAGATGATCATGAAGTAATTGATCACAGTAGGTGGTTTTAAATTTGATCAGAATCAGTGCAGAGCAAATGTGTGCGCGTGTATCTGAACCTGGTTCAAGTAAAACTATGACATGAATGATGATTGAAATCAATTACAATTATGGTATTACATAGTTTAACTTGCCAGGTGAACAAGGATCGATCAAGTGTTACAAGGGAAAATGAGAAATTCTATGTGGGAATTATTGGGAAAGTAGGATATATCATATATATATATGTTTATGTATAAAGTTTATGTGACTCCTGCTGTAATAATAGTTTGAGATGTTTATGTAAATGACTAAATGTTATGTAGCATTTTTGTAGGTCATTATTCAATGGCTTAATTTTCCAATCTTAATCATGTTTCACTGAAAACATGAAATATAAACCCAACTTAATAACAACAACAATAACTAGAGCAGAGCATGTACTTTATTTAGAAAGAAAAAACACAAGAAATAAGCAAATAAATTAAAAAATATAAATTATGTCATACCCGTACATTTTTGGGTGCATCTTTTGGATGTCACAAGGCCAATTTGTTTTTTTAATGGTAAATATATGAAATATTCTGTCGGGAAGAATAACGATGAAAATATTTTTCTACGCACTAGAAGGTTTACTTAGAAATTATAAGAAACTGAATCAATAATAGCATAAAATTTTTATCTTTCTAATTACCAACAAAATATCAATGTATTTTAGAAATACAAATTTCTGTCACAAGGCCGAGCTTAATATTTCCGTACTCACCTATAAATTTTATCTATTATCGAAAATTTCTTATTAAAAGGGCGGTGCGATGATATCACGTCCATTAAATATCATAGAAGGAAAAATTAGAATCGGAATCGGTCTTTTAACCGTGGGATCCGAATCGGATAAATCGGTCGGAATCAGCTGAATCGGATCGGAAACTCGGACTTTTTTGCCAAAAGATCTTTTTGTACTAAAAAAATTAGAAAAAAATTAGTAAATAAAATACTTTTGATTCCTAAATGAAATGAATATATAGAAGAAAAATAAAAAAACAAGATAGAAAACATGAAAAAACAATTCACAAACAAATATAAAAATGCAAAAAATGTGGAAATGGCTGGGTCTAATGAACACTGAAATAGAGAGGAGAAAAAGATGGAGGCAGCATTAAATGTCTTAAATTTCACAAGTGGCTTCATCTCTCAATAGTTTTTTCGTTGCTCTTGGTTCACAATGGACCAACTATTTTCTTCTATTTATGTACTTGACGGACTTGTACACCGAGTCCATTTAATATGTAACAATTATCCTTTCATCTCCAGTCTCCACAGGGGCCTTCCGTCTTTCTTCCCAAATCGACTAAGCTCTTTTCCGATAAACCCAAACTGATGCAAAGAAAAGGCAGAATCAGCTTAATTTGGATAGAATCGCCTCCAAATAGTGAGAATCGGTCTGGAATTGGTCGAGACTCACTTGATTTGGCCGAATCAGCACTGTTTAATGAAAAATTGGTCACCGCTTAACTCGGTCCAAAATCGGCTCGGCCTTATCCAATTCCAGTCTAATTCGGCCGATTTTGTCTTCTATGTTAAATATACCATGCAGAAAAAACAGAAAAATCACAAATTCTGTAGAATTTCTAGTGTTTTGAAATTCGACTCTCATTCGGTATGCAAAAGGCCACCGCATACTGCATATACGGTATGCGACCTCATATGCGGATTTTTATTCGGATTTATATATGTAGATTTTAAATGAGAATTCGTATATATAAACAAGTATATGGTAATATGTGGTATGACTCACTGTTAATATACTCTAAACCGGTATTTTTATCACTGTTAATATACTCTAGACCGGATATAGATTTTCTATTTGGATTGTAACTGAATAAGAATATTCGGACGAATAGACTGAATTTGAAAACACTGAAAATTTCAAAACAACATAAATACAACTTGAGCTTGTATGAGTTGCGTCCACAAAAAGAGTGGCCGCAATTTCAAATTGAGTCCATCAAAAATGCTAAAATGCAGTAGAAACTAATACATTTCTCTACTTTTTGGTGGACTCAACCTCAAGTTGTATCCACCTTTTTCGTTGTTGCAATTTGAGGTTGCATCCGTGCTAAATATCGAATTCTCACAAAATCATAATTTATTGGTTTTTTTTTAATGGTAAATATAAAAGTTTCGCAAGTAACAAATATTCCTTCTCTAGAATTAACTTTTGATTGATTAATTTTGCACGGAAATTTTTTGAAGAGAGATCCAATATACCACAATTTTTAGCCCATTATTTACCAATCATTTTCGAAAATGGTCTACGTTAGAAATTATATTTTAGAGGAACAACTGAACATAGTAAATTCGGACACTTCGACTTTTTGTTCGAAGCCACTTTATTTTTATATATATTTAAAAAAAATTATTCTGTTCAGATTGGTTCAAGAGAAGTTTGACAGAGACTTGAATGTATTAATTTGTCTATTTTTGATTTGAATCCAGATAACTGTCCTCACACTCTTATCTCCCTTCTATCTATCTCCGTACTAAAAAACAAAAAAGTCCGCACTTAAAAAACAAAAAAATCTGGTTCCGCGTAGTATTTAATATCTATATGTAATGTATTTACAGTGCATCGAACACGTATTTAATTCTATTTATTAGAGTATTTAACATATCTGTCCCTGCATCCCCGCACTAAAAGACAAAAAAAATCTGGTTCCGCAGGTATTTAACATCTATATATAATGTATTTACAGTGCATCGAACAAGTATTTAACTCTATTCATTAGAGTATTTAACATATCTGTCTCCGCATTCCCGCACTAAAAGACAAAAAAATTAGATTCCGACATTTGATGGTTTAAATTTCCTGCAGTATTTAACTTCAAACTTTAGTGTATTAATAGTGCATCGAACAAGTATTTAACTCTATTCATTGGAGTATTTAACCGCTCACGTCCAATAGTGACACAATCTGTCCCCGCAAAAATTACAAACTAATTTAGTATCGTCCCCGCGTCCCGCACATCAGTATTTAACTTTAGAAATGTTAGTATTTAACATTATGAACGTTAGTATATATCTTTAAAGTCAAAAGTATTAATCTCTAAAATTATAATAAGTTGCATGGATTCTATTTATCATCATATATCTTAGTATTTAACTTTATACACATTAGTATTTAACTTTAGAAATGTCAGTATTTAACTTCAGATATTTAATTTTCTGTAGTATTTAACTTCAGTCTTTAGTGTATTTACCATTCATCGATCTAGCATTTAACTTTGTTCATTATAGTATTAATCATTAGTGTCTAACAGCGAAAAATATTGTTTCCTATATACCCCCACTAAAAGATAAAAAAAATTAAAGTGAATGTTTATCTTTTCTATTTTAGAGGTGCGGGAATGAAGAGGGAATAGAAATGTGAGGATCTATATAATTATTCTTTTGATTTTATATATATTCTTTTGGGCAGCCAAAAATAAGCATATGTAGCATCAAATAATAGCCGTGTGGAAGTCTAAAAGCTAATATGACAAGTTGATATCAATAATAATTGAATCTAAGATAAGATTTAGTATTCTGGTCATGAAATCTCTGCTTTTAGTCGTCGTCTAATTAATTAGCTTCTAGGGTCCTCAAAATATATGACAAGCCTTGATTTGTTGTGTAGTTATGATACAAATAGTGTTTATATTATTCTGATGGAATATCTGAATCTACTTGAAGCCTCCTTTTGTTTGGAAATTTTTTTTAGTAGAAAATAATGAAAAAGAAGAAAGAGAAACCATAAGAATATAGGAATTCTAATATTGATAGTAAGAATATAAGAATTTTAATATTGATAGTAAAACCGATACAAATTCTATCAATTCTAATAGTCTCAATATTTAGAACGGTAAATATTTTACTGATCCTAACTTAAATTTTTTATTACTTTCTGCGGATCCTAACTTAGATTGGGCAGTGGGCACTAAATATCTCAGACAAAATGATATTTTCGTATGCAACAGGAATCTGTCATTCAATGATCAAATATATAATATAATATAAGCAAGTAAAATCTTGTACCCAATCTAAGAAAATATTTCGTTAGGTTCTAAATCTTTTACTCAAACTAAATTAGAATTGGTAAAATCTTTACCATTTTAAACATTGAAACTATTAGAATCGGTAGAATTTGTACCAATCTTACAATTAATATTAGAATTTCTACGCTTTTTCTTGTTTTTCTCTATTCTTTTTCATTATTTTCTACCCAAAAAAATTCCTTTTTGTTTGTTTACGTCAATTTTCTGTGTAGACCAAACTCCAACGCAATGATTAGAGGACCTGTAGTTGGCAATTCCTAATCTAGAAACAAAAGTAATTTACAGGTTAGTCCTTCAAGTTCAAAAAAAAATCTTGTAAGTTTAAGAACTTAATATGTTTAGTTTTTGCCTTAAAAGCTTGGCATGGGAAGTTGACCAGTCATTTTGGGACCATATTTGGTTCTTCAATATAACATCACTCAAATATTTCTTGATATTTACCAGACATATTTTACATGACATCCATTCTGAACTATTTTTTTAGCAAAATAAAAAAAATCCTTTTAAAAGACTGGATGATACAAAATAAAATTCAACTTCGGAAGCCTGAATTATCACAAAGAATAAATAAAATTTATAGAAGGGTCTCCTTAATTTAACAGTGAGGGTGATATTAATCTAATTAATGTGTTATATAATCCAGATACTTATAATTTATGAATTCACAAATGATATGTATACGTATTGCTCGCTTATTATAAACTATATGAAATATAATACATTTTTTTTCCAATTTTGATAATATTTTTTTTCTGAATATCGAAATTATCAAAGTAAATATAGAAATAATTTATGAAGCACATATTCTCAACCGGCCATGCAGTTAGGTCCCAGTCACGCACGCATGCATGTTTTGATTGATTGGTTCCGAAATTGTCTGGGACTTGTACTTTAGCAAGGATCATTCAACTGATCATCTAAATGCATTTACGCAGCACATGTAACATGTTTGATTGATTGGATGCGAGTTTCATTTTAGAAAGAGAGAACAATTTCCATTCTACCTCACCACTCACCATGATAGAAGTCTCCACAAGGGTCCATTTCTTCAAGTCCGTTGTTACCCCAGTACATGGAAATGGTATCCTCTATGGAGTTCCTGCGGAGCTTCTAATCTGGTTCGTTCGTTTTGATCGGACGGATCAAATCAGATTTTGGCACGAATCTCAAAGAAAAATTAATATTGGCCCCTCTATCATCCCGAGTAATCATCGGCTAAGAGTAAATCTGGATCGTCTGATCAGCTCCGCAGCTTAAAGCTCCGCAGAGGATACGGATCCCCAGTACATGAGGTGGAATTTTAAAAACAAATGGCCTAGATTAATTTCAGTCGGATCAAAGTTAATCCGGTACCTATTGAAACTATAGGGTTTCTGTTTTCAAATTCGTTCCAGTTTGAAAGAACAGTCTGGATTTATCACTTGTACCTTAGGTATGTGGGATGATAGGGATTCTAGTTTTTTTTTTTTTTTATTGAAACATTGGACCGAAAAACACTCTCATCTATAAGTTTAACCATTACGGTAGGGGCGGATTTTACATTATGCCCAAGGGTGCTAAGCCACCCTATGATTTTGAAATTTTTAATTACGTAGTTGAAATTTAATTGATTTTTTATTTTTTTAAGTTTTTATATAGTTTAGTTCTTCTCATAAAATGTTAGATATTTGCTTGTAAACTAGTAGTTAAAACTCTATTTTATTTTTAGGAGCACATGGCTTCAAATCTCACTAGTTACAAATTAATAATTAAGTATTTTAAGTTTTAATCTTCTAACTAAATTTTCTAGTTCCACCTCTGCATTACGGTATTCTTTCTCTTTCTCTCTATTATTTTTTTAATATCTTTTGTGAATAAAAATTCTCGATTAAGAAATCAGACTGATGACTTGTGCAATTGCGGAGAGTTTATTTGTTTGACTTATTTAGAATTAAATGGGCCTTAATGAGATTGGTAATAAAAGGGCCAGAACGTAAAAGAGGCTTAATTTAATTCCTATCCTTTATAATCAAACCCAGCCTATTATTGGTAAAAGGGGGACACGCGTAGACGTGTCCGAGTGTCTTTGCTAATTAAGCTGATTTTTCTGAGCAGTTTCTTTTCTTCTATGGCAAATCTCTCTCTAGCTAAAGTATTTAAAGTCCTCAAACAGTTGAAATAGTGGTAACCCACACCATAAGCTGCACGGAGACTGCTGCATTGCTGTGTACCTCACCTCTTTTTTCTTTTCTTTTTTCCTATAATGTGTTTAAACTCAATATTAGAAGAAAAAGATAAAATTACAAAATAACTTATGAAATTAATGAACTGAAGTAACGCGAGTTTGTTGTTTTATAATGTAAATAATAAATAAAAATATTAATATCTTTTGTAAAACAAATAAAGAAAAAGATCGTAATTTATTAATAATACATATAAGATAAATAGTATTGATGTCCGTACAATTATTAGATTGACACCTAAATTATAAACTCAATTAATTGCTTTAATGAATGGAATAAGGTGAGAGATTTATGAACATTTCCATCACACACAAAAAAAAAAGAACAAAGCAAGATTAGGTATGGCCGTCCGCTCTTTAGAATAATACTGACATTATCCAACTTCATGCACACCAACAAACGATCCAAATTCTATGCTTAACTTAATTGTTTATTCAGCTCCGCCGAAATCCGAAAATGCATGCAATACAATATTTTGTGCTTGATCTCACAAAACACAAGAATTAGAAAAAAATGAAAAAAAAAGGAGGGGGGGGGGGGGGGGGGCGGGGGATAACAGCCTGTAAATGATCCGAGTAATTAATTTAAGCTACAGACTGTTGACTGTTCTAACTTCCATTAAAATGGAAAGATATCCAATAGTTCATGTTTCACCAAAGATATAGTTTATTAAAAGTATAATTAATGCGGACCGTTCCAATAGTTGCATATTTTTCCCATCTAAAGTATTATTTTTACAAGACCAATTAATCTAAAGTATTACTGTATTTGTGTACGAGTATTGCCTTGGGTGCAAACGGATCAGACAGTGGTAAAATCAAATCGGTAGTATCTGTATTTATTTTTCGGATACGGATACTTATGAATATGGATTGGATATCGGATATCCGTAGATATATACAAATCATAATATATATTAAATTATATGGTATATATCTACTATTTGGATACGGATAATTAAAATTCAAAATCATATCTGTATTCGTATCCGCACAGATATTCAGATATCGGAGATCAATATTTAATTTTTGGATATGGATCTGTATATAGTCAGATATTATCCGATCCGTTTGTACCCCTAGTATTGCCAAAGGAATTATTTGAAATAGCAGAATTGTTACTGAACTAATTGACCATTTAATTAGAATTGTTACAATTTAATACTAAAGGAATCATGCTGTAGTTGATTTTGGATTGTAATTTGCCTACGGGCGTGGAAGTTGCAAAAAAAAATGCGGCGTACTGAAACAAATTTTCATGCCTAGAAATTAGGGGTGCTAATCAACGAGGTTCAGCTCAGATTTGGCTCAACTCATTAAGATAAGCATACTTAGTTCAGCCCGACTCGGCTCGATTTGGAAAGAAAAAGCTCGACTCATATTAATACTCAGCTCGCGAGCCAATAGTAGAACTTGACATTTTCATATGATCTAAATCTTTTGCTACAACGATACTGTGTAATTGTAAATTATGGAGATGAATTATATTTGAAGTCAAAATATGCTGCTTCAAGGAAAGTATGATGCATTACTTTCTTTATATGAGCAAGTATAATGTAATTTTGTTAACAGGCCCATTATTGAATTTCAAAGTTTTTCAAATTTGAAATTTGAAATTTTTTTTTTTGGAAAACATTGAAATTTGAAATTTGAAAAAAAATATTTGAATCTTGTCTGCACGATTTTTAAAGTGCATTGGATGTACCAAATTGAGAGGGGAGGTTGGGGTTTTTGAAATTAAAGTTAAATTTAATTTAAAAGTTTGAAAAATATTGAAATTTGAAAAAACTTAAAATTTGAAAAAATTTGAAATTTGAAATCGGTGAAAAAAATATCTATTGTATTCTTTGTTTAATATGAATGTTATTTACATTCATATTTTAGTGCCCAATGCAGGTTTTTTATTTTTGTGTCCAATGTTGGAATAAATGTAAACTTTTTTAATATCAAATGATATGCCTACGAGCTTTAATAAAAAAAAATGTTATTTACATGATATAGTTAGTTTATTACTTATTTTTTATATTGTAATCTCTTTAAACATGAAAAAAGCTCGGCTCGCAAGCCGAGCCAAGTGTTTACATGAGCCGAGCTTTTTTCTTCAAAAGCGAGCCGAATCGAGTTTGGACTTTTCTGTTGGGTTTTTATGGTACTTAAGGCAGCAGAATTTCAAAAAAATTTGACAAAAAAAATACCAAAAGATCATTATGTATGACTAAATCAAACCAAAATCAATTTCCAAATCAATAATCATCATACCTTTAGTTTCTTGTCTCCAAACAAGAAAGGAAGGTCTTTGAGATGTAGGGTTGTAGCCTCCACCTCCTTGTTGATCGATACTAATGGTGGTTGATGTCTTGCAGCGCCTTGGTGGTTGATGTGTGCGTGACCTTGAACGCCTTGCACCAAGATGAGACTCAAAAGTAGAAGCCCTCCACGGTATCCACCAAGAAATTAATTAGAAACCAAACTTTCCTCTTGCTAGAGAGTAGTAGGTCGTTCCTTAATCCCTATCCTCCAAGAGAACTAGATCTTGATTCTAGAGTTTGTGGGTTCTCAACACATGAGAAAAAAAAACAAAAAAGAGAGAGAGTTTTGGCAGAACTTCAACCCTAAAAAACGAATTGTACTCAAAAGGAATGAGTGAGAGTGAATATATAGCAAACAAGGAACGTGAAATTCTGTTTCCAAAATTAACTCCGTGTTCAACCATATTTTTTACCACGATCTAATTCGAATTAGGTTCTGCTCTATAAATAAAAGTTATAGATCTTTTTTTACCTTTCTATCCATATGTGGTACACCCAAAACAAACATTGTATGAGGGCGTTATGGTCAAAATACGAAACATGCGCAGCAGTTTCCAGAACATGATAATCTAAATTAAACACCACGTTTTTTAGTCTAATATGTTTCTAATTTGGTTTTCTTCCAGAGATACAAAGTTCTATATTTTTCTTTTACCTTTCCAAAAAGGTATAGAACGCTAAAAACGGATGTCGTATTAGAGATATATGAGCCAAATAAGAAACATTGCGCAGTAGCTTTCAGAAAACGTGATAAACTATTTTGGCTTAACTTTTAATTATGGAAACAATTCTTTAAATAAACATGAGCCATAATTAACAACAACCATTAGGCTTTGTTTATTGGGTCAAGTTTTACTTTCCTTATTTGACTTAATCAAATACAATTAATCTAATTAATTGTAGTATCATATATAATTATCCAAATAATTATTTTCTCACGTTTTAGTAGAAAAACTAATTTTTTTGTCATGTCATACATGTCAAATAAATTAAGGAGTCTTTCTAATTAATTCCTTATTGGTGTGACCCTGTAGGATCTATGTCATTCGGCAATAGAATCTGAAACTCTTTTTGATTCCATAAATTACAAGCGGCACCTAGCAATATGCATTGTAATTACCCAAATGACACAGATGATAAGTACCATACTATATCACGACCCCTAAGCAACAATTGCCTCGTGTCAATTTCATATCTCATGATATCATGAATAGATCCAAGGTAGGAATGTGTCATCCTTCCAAATCTATTCGTTTCTTGATTCCGAAATAATTCAGTAATTATGATTAACTCCTTAATCATATGTGCATATGTATTATTTCATCAAGGGGCTAGTGATATCATCACCCATTATATGATGGATATTGGTATTCTTGATAATTACTATCCCTCTACATAAGAGATACATACTGAGATAGAATCTGTATGATTGCCAGTTACGGACAACGTTGGATAATACCCACGAATATATATTCCCATGTGAGAGAAACAATCATCTCATACCTTAGAATTCTAGACACAAATAAAACATTAATGACACAAAACACAATCCATATTAAATGTTTTATTTTGGTCATGTCCAATCTCCTGATCTCAATCAAGTATCCATTTGATTAGATTGATAACTCCTTGTCATATGATTTACAGAACATGATCATCATCTAATTCAAATGCTAATCTTATACCGATAATGTTCCTTGTTAATTACCAAGACTAGGGATACTTTAGGGTATTTATTAACACCTGTATAGAGTTTCACAATTCTAAGTCCTCAACCTGAATAATCTATAAGTAATAAAATACTCAAGGAACAAGATGATAAATAAATCATCCAATTACACGAACAAAACTTAGAAAACAATCATCCTATGATTGGCTTCTAGATCACAACACTAACATTTTCTTAGTTTCGAGTCTGATTCATTATGAAATATTGAGCCGCTCAACTCATAGATTCGCGAGCTGGCTCGACTCATTAGCAGCCCTAACTAAGTCTATATTTGCCTATTTTTTATTAATATCCTTCATTAAATAAAAATTCCAAAAATATACACCAAAACTGATTATTTATAAAAATATCCAGACCGGCCAAAAAATGACCAGTTACCAATTTTTTTCTCAACCGACCATTTTTTGTATTAAATATTAGAAATATTTTTTATATTTCTTTAGAATTAGATAGAATGCTATGTAATTTGATTTATGTACTAGAAGGAATATACTATTTAATCTTAGAAATAGTAATGATATGTAATTTTCTCTGTAAGGAAAAAATATTCTAGTACTATGTAATAGAATAACTAGAGAAAATATTTTGTCAAAGAATATTTTTTCTTTCCAAAGTAGATAAAAAATCTTAGAAATTAAATATATTAGAAGAATCACAATATTTTCTATATTTAAGTGACTTTTGAACCGAGATCAATAACTCAGATTCAATGTATTTATATTTGTTTTTCCAATAACACAAAGAAATATTTTAAGTTTTATTACAGCCTCGAAAAATCCAACATGAAAAATGTTGATCCGGATTATTTGTTGCAGTCCTTCTAAGAAATCAAATTATATAGCATTCTATCTATTTTCAAATAATTATAAAAAATATTTCTAGTATTTTAATAAAAAATAAATAAATCATAACATTTTCTAAAATAAATTTATCAACCAGCCATTTCTAAAAAAATTCGTAACCGGCCATTTTTCGGCCGGTCTGGCTATTTTATAAATAATCAATTTTGGTGGGTATATTTGGAATTTTTTTATTTAATGAAATATATTAATAAAAAAAAATTGATTTTCTACTTTATTGAATAATCTATGATCCATAAAAAAAGTTTTAAGTTTTTGAACTTTTCACTTGTGTCACATCATAATACTGTCAGCCATCTCATTCTAGAGATAGGAGGTTCGATAGGCATTGAACCTACTTTTAAATTCAATTAGCTCTAACACCGTACGATTAGTATTAAGATTGGTGCGCAAGAAAATTAAAACAGAATTGCACGGATTTTAATGCGCTTAGCACGGATCATGATGCAATCGAATGGTTATTTCACCCATCAAACTAAAGTTGGTCCGATGAGCATTGGACCTACTCTGAATTCCTCATTCTATTCTCTCTTCTTATTTATAATGATCGAACGACTCATATTTTGTTATTCTCTCTCTCCTCAATAAAAGGAGAACATATATTTATATTTCTTTGTAGAAATTTCCATACGGTTAATCGTATTATTTTTTTATTATACAGATGCTTAAAGTTTTAAAATATTTATTTATGTCTATAATTTACTCGATTGAGGATTTTATTTAAAAAATTATGGTTGTAGAAAATGAATTTATTCTAAAATAAATATTTTAGTGAATTCCAGGAACAATCCTCGCAATAATGAAAAACAAAAAATATGCAGACGTCATGCACTAACTATGCAGTAGGTATTGTATTCGGCTGACCAGTTAGCAGAAATTAATATCAAATATCATTTATAAATTATTATTCTAATATATTTTTTCAACACGAGCATCATCAGTATAGACTACAGAGTGCATTTCACGTCGTGTAGTCGACCAAGTATTTTTCTCTATTTAAAGAAAGAAGAACTGAATTCATGGGGCCACATTGATACTCTTCTTCATGAAACAAATATAAGTTCGTATTTTAAAAACAGAGGAAACGGTCCCTAAAATAGAGCCCGTCCTTTTTCTCATCTCTCTCTAAGTGTGAAGAACCGCAAATCTATCTCTTACACAAGTTCCATTTTTAGAATGAGAACTTTCATCCCTTCCCCATAAACAATAAATATATATATACCCTTAATTTGTACAAGGTTTCAATATTTCTCCACCAATATAACATTTCATATGGAGAGTGATCAACAGAGGATGACTTGTGTTCTCTCAGGAGTGCAGCTACCGTCGCCTTTAAGGCCGATCAAGGTCAAGATTTCTGAAGATAAGTTACCACAACTGTCGCTGGAGAAGATGGAGTTGCCCGACTCGGATTTACTTATTTGCCCGCCTCCCCCGAGAAAGAAGCCAGATTCATACATGTGTAGTCGCAGGAAGGTCGATTTGTTTGATGATTTGGAATCAGAGTCAGCCTTCATGAGATTAACTAAGAGAGTCAGAAAATAATAGTTTCTTCATGTGAAGTATCAATCAGGTTTTATGAAGTGATACTTCATGTACTTTTTTTTTTTTTTTCTATTTTCAAATACTTTCTGAAAGATAAAGTTAGCAAAATTGCAGATAATCTGTAGCAAAATTCTGTTTTCATAATGAAAAGGGTATTCTAATTTCTTTTGTTTCGATTGGCATGATGGTTTTTTAGTGAAGATATTAAAGTAAACTATAAGGGGTAAAACAGCAAAAGTGTTAACTATCTCAAAAAAGAAAAAAAAAAAAGCACAACTAGATAAAAAAATTGAATGTTAAAGTTTTGTAGAATACATTTGTGTTTCAGGTGTAGAATTGTATAGGGTATTTGTTATTTCCCAATTGTAGTGGAATCAGAAATATGAAACAAATTAAAATTCTTGTGCTGAAAATAATGTAGAAATCACTCTAAAGTCTAAATAATTTAGACACCAACAATTTGAAAATAATTCAATACCAGAGTTCAATATTAGCAGTACATGGTGACCAGGATAGCTGTCAGATCTTTGACAATGTACCTCTCTCTAGAAGCATAAGACTTGGGGAGAGTCTCTCTCCACAGAAGTAATATAAAATGTCACATACTTAGAGAAAAAGTCATATATTAGACTTGGACCCTCGAGGAAAAGTCATTACCTGATAATCTTAGCCACTAAAACAAATTTGGAAATTTTGGTATATGTGGAAAATACCAGTATTAAATCCGGTATATACATCAGTACAAGTACTTGCTAGTATTAATTTTCCTGGTAATTAGAACTGTCATTTATATAAGAGCCATGAAAAACGTCAAAAATTTGATATGAAGCATTTTATTAATTTCCAATGTACAAGTCTCTCTCTCTCTCTCTCTCTCTCTCTCTCTCTCTTTGAGATACTAGTATATTATTATATCAATTGATTACACTCCCAACAACACCAAAAAGTATCCCATGATAAAAAAAAAACAGAGAATTATTCGAATTGGTTTGCTAGCATTGTGCACTTTTTCAGCATTTTAAACACTAACCAGCTGGTGTTACACTGATAAAAGAAAAGATGAAGAGTTATTCTTGACAATATTTAACAAACCCGATAAATTATAAGCAAAAGATATCCACTCCTTCAGCATTTTAAATTCTTAACCAACTCACGATCAGCTTTGTCCTCCCAACAAAAAAATATTTTCTAAGTTTCCTATCCAAAAATAAGGAAGTTTCTACAGAATTATGTATAACAAAAAAAATAAACCAAAGAAACAGCAGGCTCTCATGTCATAGTCAAAAAGTTTCTTGAAAAGGGAACAAATACTACCAGACTGAGACTACCACAACTGGCCTGAGGTCAATCCGACAAGCGGGCTGGATGAATTCCTGTGACAACAGCCCCATCATTTTTTTCGAATTTTCAAATCCCACCGACAGTTTCAAAAGTTGGTATCCAGAGTGATTTTTAACTATTTGGATTTATACTCAATTAGTTTCACTGCCCAGTACTGCTCAGTAGTCAGTAGACAGTAATGTGATATATATACTGAAACCAATGACCAATGTATCAATGCGTAAGCAGAGCTCATTCTTTTTATTTCATTAACCGACTAGGTTTCTACGTAAAGTGGAAAATCCAACCAAGGGGTCTGATTTGTTGACCCTAGTATTATACTTTTCAAAACAAAGGTGAAATTTTGAAACATTTCTCTTACCATTGTAGATGGTGACAAAAAAGACCAGTTATATAACCATTAAGCACAGACTAATACAGGATTGTCTACAGGAAATACCAGAGACTGTAATTTGTAATTAAACTCCATACAGTGCAAGGATTTGCCTTTATTGGGACGATAAAAACCCTAGGTACAGCGCTTCCAACTCCATCGCCATTCCAAATCAAAGAAGAAAGGAAAGAGGAGGGATAGGTCGAAGCGGAGGTCGGTGAGAGGTAGAGGCCAGCGTTGGTTTATAATCTGAATCAGCGATTGTCAGTAATAGGGTTTAGAGGAGAAATGGGAAGAATAGATCCTAAACTGAAATTAAAGTAACGAATATTTTGAGTTTGGATCCAGGCCGTTAATCTGCTCTGGCACGAATCAAAGGGACCCCGTGCATTCCACTATGGGCCATCAGAACCAGTGCAGTACCTGACTAAGTATATTAAGATCTGAGTCGTCAGTTTTAATTTGGCACGAATCTCAAAACAGTCCAGATCTAAACATGAATTCGAACTCAGTCACAAACTTGTGAATCGATTATTGCGGTTAGGTTGGACCGTTGGAGTTCCCACCAATTGTAGTTGAGAAAGGATTATTGGGCCAAATCATAGCTCATCAAAGGTTACAAAATGGGCTGAAGCCCTATACCCCTCATCAAAGGTTTTAAATTAAGCCTGGAAATTTTAATCTCTGTGGTGCTATACTATATTACTATCCAATTACCTGTACCTTTTCCGTTGATGTCCTGATTTGTAATGATGTTCTATGTTCTGTGTCTAATTTAATGGGCCTATTTTTTTTTTAATGTTCTGAAATATTCTTCACTTTTGTTCTTGTAAAGCGAATTGGGCAGAAATTGAGTCCAACGTCATTAGACGGGCTCGACGATACAACATGAAGTCACGAATTAAATGCTTGTTTGCATAAAATATGCATGATTAATGGAAAGTTCATGAATTCGGAGTTCAGAACATGCTTCACAAATTTAAATGCATAATAGAAACTTGTACATTTTATGGTGGTAAAGCCTCTTTTTTTTATC
>CAXKVK010000023.1:0-10000 GCA_964058895.1 Carex divulsa
CCATCAACAAACATTCTACAAAAGCAAAAGGAAAATAAGAATGTTTACAGCAAAATAAATACATACTATGTAATGTATATGTGTTGAGCATTATACAGATGAACTATAACAGCCCAGTCTGCGTACCTATTTTGGCTATATTCCGTTTATAGGAGTTTGACCATCTTTACAATTGGTATCAACAGCATAACATGTTATCTAACTAAGAAACTAAACAAGGAAACTAAATTCAAATTGGATAAACATAAACCAAAGTAGAGATTGTCAACAAAATTATGTGCCCCAAGTACGAAGTGAACTTTCAGTGTATGAAGACCAAACTAGATATTGTCCACAAACAAACAGGTACAACTTATATAATTTTAATTTGCATGTAATAACTGGTAGGAAAACAAAAACAAAATTGGAGTACATGAAAGATAATGAAAAGAACATACTTCCAAGGGACATCTCCAACCAGCATCCAGTCACCATCTTTATCTTCATAAGTGGGTACATACTCAGTCCCGTGGATCGGGTCCACCAGCTTTCTCTCTTCATTTGGGTAATTACCTGAACCAATTCCAACAAAAAATAATCAAATATCAGATCACCAAAAAACCCACGTTACACATCCATATATAGTTCAAATTTTACAAATTAAACCAAGGTTCTTTTTTTTTTATATTAAAAAAAGGCCAAAGCCCGTTTCATTAGAACATGAAACTTCCGAGTCTTACAACCTTTAAACCAAGGTTCTAATTTCGGTAACTAGACAGAAAACATTTTGAGATGCTTCGGACTTGGGATTTACACAAAAATTGGTTAGAACCAATAAATGGGTATTAAATTGATTGTTTGATAAACTTATGCTGAAAATTTTCGTTTTCAGTACAGATCAAAACAGTATTGATGCTTCTCAAAACCATTGGTATTATTGGGTGCCAAAAAAGAAACCAGAGTTGAGGTACTTTGCAGCATTTTTTTTGCAATTTGCAAATAAACCTTAATAATGGAGTGTGACAGTCATACGTGCAAACACAGTGTTTCTTTGTTCTGAGTATACTCATTAAAAGAGAGAGAAATAATTGGAGGAAAATAAGAGTACACACGAATTGTGAAGCAAGAGAACATCTCCTGGAGTGCAGAGAGGAGTTGTTCATATCCACTGTAAGCCTCCAAATCAACCTTCCTCAAATAAGGAGCACCATCAACTGCCACTTTTACAAGCTTGTTTAAGGTTTTTAGTGCATTTCTACGATAATTTCTAACTGGCGGCCATCCCACAACCCTAGCCCTGCACCAGGAAGAGAAGAAAGAGGAGGTTAACTTATCTGATTCATATTCAATTAAAAAAAAATGAGGTTACATTTAACTAATGTATCTAATTAAGGTTTTGGAAAGTAACGGTACAGGCACATCCAAGAATGAAATATTTGACCAATTTCCCCTTCTGTTTAATCCAATTCAGAAAGTAGTTAAAGTACGCAATTAGAATTTTCAAATATTGCAAGTCGTACTATTTGGGGAAACAACATTTGAACTGGATTCTACAATTTAAGCTATCCAAACAAAGTAAATTATCCGGTAAATAATTAGGTGAATAATTGTTAGTCTAACCTGTTGACAGATAATCCCAACGTCAGCGCAGTCTCCTCATAATCCAATCCCGACGCATCAGACTCCGTCGAGCTCCGCTCCGTTTCTACTGACATCTCTGATCTGATCGCCTCTCTAGAGTCTAGAGTTGAGGAATTAGGTTAGGGTTTCGCACTTTCGCTTCTGCTACTGCTGCTGCTTAGCCTTTGTTGGTTTGATTTGGTTTGGTTTGGTTTGGTTTGTTAGAGAATAGAGAATAGAGAGAGAGAGAGAGAGAGAGAGAGAGAGAGAGAAGGTCGCTTTCGATTCCTTGCAGATGCGGTCACCCGTGGTCGGGGTTTGTTCGACTTTCAACCACTCAGGTTATGACACGTGTAATGTATAATAATTAAGCAGCACTACTGATGGTTATTGGTTGAACCTGGTTTACAGTGTACCCCAATTTAAGCTTAAAATATATTCTTGGCTCCTCTCTCGGGCGTTAACGTTATTAGCTTAGTCCAATATTGAAAAGAACGTGAAGTGTGAACCAGGCGTAATTACTAATTAGTGGATTCCCACTCGCTTTAGCGTGGGTCCCAGTGTCGGTTGGAGGCGGTACAATTGGCTTTGGCCCAAGGGAGAACTTGTTTCCGTGTCAATTTGATGAATCAATCATTCAACTTACTTGGACCGTCAGATGAACGACCAACGGCGATGAGTTGACCGGAGACGGGAGTAGTCAAATAGACGTTTCTATAAGCAGCAGAATAAGAAAAAGGCGGAGGGAGACGTGACGGTTTTGGTCTGTCGGGCACTTGGCTCCTCCAACCTGGTTTTGGTTCTGGTTTTCGGGGTCTCTCGTGGAATTACCATCCTACCCTTGGTTGCTTTTATTATTAATCCTACTAGTTGCGTGCGTGACGGACGCATAACGTCATGCCACACAAACAAACCGTTACCCTTCATTGTTTTTTTGGTTAAATTTTATATCAGAAGTCACTCAACTTTGCTTTTTATTATAAATTAGTTACTTAGTTTTAATTTGTTCTCTAGAAGTGACCGAACTTTTAATTTAACTTTGCTCTTTATTACAAATTAGTCACTCAATTTTAATTTGTTCTCTAGAAACCACCAAACTTTTAATTTTTTTCGATTAAATTTCTCTGTTAAGTTTTCCATTCAAAATATAACAGAATCTGATATGGACGACATACTCATTATTTTTTAAAATTGTTAAATCTTTTGTTTTAATTGGTTACAAGTTGGAGACGAAGTAGAGAGGAGAAAATCGAGAGAATTCCGACGAATCTTCTTCGTATTTTCGGTCTTTGCAATGAATTGTTTATCTCGCTTTTGTTTTTCTGTTTTAGAAACCATACTTGAGTATATTTCTTAGTTTCTTGGGATATGATGTAGTCGAATACTTTGTTTAATTGATAGTTGTTTGATTATGTGCGATGTTTTGAATTTGCTTGTTTGCGTATGAATTTAATTGCTTATCTGCATTGTTTGATTGTTATTTGGTTCTTACCATTAGGCCTGGCCACGTCTAACAAGGTACTGCGTCCAATTTGATCTTTCAACCAGACCAAGTATTTGAGGTAAGTCGATGAACCGAGAGGGAAGACTAATTAGTAACCGAGAGGTAAACTTTTCAGCAATCGAGAGATTCTGAATACCTTTAGTAAACCAAACAAGTAACCTAGGTCCCTCGAACCAATGAACGAGAGTTTAGGTTAGAACCCTAGGAGGATAGAATTGTATTTCCAATACCGAGTTGATTAAGCCAACAAACGAGAGTTGAGGTTTAGAAACACCAGGTATGGTCAGTTCATCCTATACAGAATCAATCAGCACAGAAACCAGACAACTGCAGTTTCACTCGAGTCCGACACGGACCGTGTAGGAGACTACACAGGCCGTGTGACATGGGTCGTGTATGAGAGTACACGGGTCGTGTTTGGCAAGAGGCAGAGTTGCAGACGAAATCAGAAATCCAGGAAACGCCTGTTTTTAATTAGTTTTAAACTCCAGTTATTTTATTTGCAACCTTATAATATTGTTAACCAAAATTTCAACCAACTCAACCTTTTCAACACTTCTAGTTTGACGATAAAATTAAGTAGAAATCTAGTTAAGTTATTGAACCGTCCTGTGGATCGATACCCGATATTACCAACGATAGGATTGTGCACTTGCAGTCCGAATCAGAAGTAGAATCGAGGTTTAAAAAGTACAGCTTGCTGTACTGAAACTCTGTAGTACACTTTTGTGCGAACAAGTTTTTGGCGCCGTTGCCGGGGATGGCATCATTTAATTTTTCTAGATTTCCGCTTATTTTATTTAAATTCTAGATTTTAACTCTGTATCCTTTATTTTATTTTTCTGTATCGCAGGAAAGCTGGCTTTTGTACCGTCGGGGGTGTGACTACAACCTAAGGAGTAGAAGACTTGGTTTAGATCCTTCTCTAACTTTTCAGCTTACCGCACCAACCAGTGACACGGGCCTTGTGACTCCTGCACCGTCCGTGTACTCCGAACCCGTACTATTGATCAACAACACGGCCCGTGCAAACTACACACGGTCCGTGCAAACTACACACGGTCCGTGCAAACCGAACTCCCAGCAGGATTTGCAACCATGAGTAACCCCGAGCAAGAACTTTCAGACCAGGAAGACGAGATGTCAGACTTCGTGCCTAGAACCCTTCGCGAGCACAATGTACCACGAGCTGGAGACGTGCGAGGTGCAATCAGACTCCCGAGAGTCGAGGGACAAATGCCCAACATCGCCCCAGCGGTCGTAAACATTGTTCAGCAGAACACCTTTCACGGCTTGAAGCACAAGGATCCACATGAACACCTCCAGACCTTTCTCGAGTGTTGCACCACAATCAAAACAACTGAAGCAACAGTCGATTACATTAGGCTTGCACTTTTTCCATTCACTACCTCCATTCAAAAAACCTTTGCACTTAAGGATCTTGGACCGCTCCATTATTTTCTTGGCATTGAAGTCACCAAAACCGTGCATGGTCTACACCTCTCTCAAAACAAGTACATTCATGAGTTGCTTGTTCAGTCTTAAATGCACCAAGCTAACTCATGTCCTACTCCTATGGTTGCACATACCTCTCTTTCTCGGCATGAGGGTGACCCCTTCGATGATCCGACGCTATATCACTCTATTGTAGGCGCATTGCAATATGCCACTATCACACGACTCGACATTTCATTCTCAGTGAATAAAGTGTCCCAATTTATGCAAGCGCCAACCACTATTCATTGGGGAGCAGTTAAGCATATTCTTCGCTATCTTCATGAATCGATTACTCATGGCCTTACAATCAAACCGATCAAAGAATTTGTGCTTCATGCTTATAGTGACGCCGATTGGGCGGGTTCTATTGATGATCGCCACTCGACTTCGGGCTTTTGCGTGTTTCTTGGCTCTAACCTAATCTCTTGGAGTTCAAAGAAGCAACTGACCGTTTCTCACTCTAGTATGGAGTCGGAATACCGAAGTCTTGCAATTATTAATGCAGAATTGGTTTGGGTACAATTTCTTCTTGCCGAACTCCACATTACTCTTCCTTCTCCCCCTACACTTTGGTGTGACAATGTCGGTGCAACCTTTTTGGCATCCAATTCTATGTTCCATTTTAGAACAAAGCATGTTAAGATCAATTTCCATTTTATCCGGGAACGAGTGGCCAACAATTCTTTGCGGATCAGTTTTGTTTCATCCCATGATCAGTTAGACGATGCTCTCAATAAACCTTTGGCGCTGCCTCATTTTTGTTCACTCCGCTCCAAGCTGACAGTGCTTCCCAACATGTCCACTTGAGGGGGGGGGGGGGGGGGGGGGCTAATAGGATTACATCCAATGGCTAGTTATTAGTGTTATGTAATGATAGGCTGTTATGGTTAATAAGTGTCGGTTAGACTCTAACATAATTGTAACAGTTAAGAGTTAAAAAATATGCTGAAACAGAAACATAGGCTGTCCTATATAAGGACAGTAGAGTCCTCTTGTGACAGTTGCTCAAGAAATAAAGAAAGCCATTTTTATATTGCAATTTACTTCTAAATTCGTTTAGCCAATACCCTTATTTTTTCATTAAATATGCATTCACGTTAGGGGTGTAAACGGATTTGGATTATTAGACGGATATCCACTCCAAATTCACTTATAATATGAATCCGAATTTAAACGGATAATTCAGATATGAATTCGTGTCAATATGATCAATTTGACAATAAAATTTGGGACGATAATATTTCATTCACGATGAAAGTATATTTGTTATAGATCCTTTCATCATTCCTTAAATTAATAACAGCCTTTCAATACAGTATCTGAATAATCCAGATACGAATCCTGATATTTATTAGATAATCAATACAGTATCTGAATACGGATTCGGTCAGGAATGATTAAACGAAGTGGATGTCTGAATATATCCTTACCTGTTTTGGAGCGTCTCCCGTCTGGCCCATGTGGTTGCTTTCTCCTTGAAGGATGGACCCCACTTCTCAATTAAACTATGATTTTAGTTGTGGGATTAAGTTGTGCTCTGAAACAGAGCAGTTTCTTTGTTTTATTTTTTCATCACTGTATACTTCGGGTGTATTTGGATGGATGAAGAATAGCTACTATTCTGGATTAGCACTATTCCGAGCTACTATCCGGCATTTGAGTGTGTTTGGATTAGCGAATAGTCACTATTCTTTGTTTGTCTTTTGTGGAATAGCCCACTATTCTACTATTCCTACAAAATGTTGAAATAGCTACTATCCTAAAATTGAGGATAGCTTTATCCTTGCTACTATACTTGATTCATCCAAACGCATTAGAATGTTTTTGTCATATTTAGAAAGCTTTGCTACTATATCCCTAGGGGTGTAAACGGATACGGATTATCTACTCTGAATTCGCTTATTATCTGTATCCGGATTAAACAGATATGGATACTTGCGAATACGGATACGGATAATTTTAGTATATGGAAAAATAATACGGATACAGATATGGATAATTCTATGAGAATATAAACATAGTAGATATTCTTATATATCTGGATCCGAAATTTAATATTTCAGTAGTTTTAAATTAATTTCACCCTTACGAAGTTCCCATAAAACATACATATTTGTTTGAAGTTCAAGAATTATTTTAGGAAAATCAGATAATATATTATAATAGTGGATTGGTTCTCTAAACCAATAAGCAATTAATCATGCATAATTCGGATTTTTATTTAATTACCACTCAGAAAAATCAAAATTAATTAAAAACCACTCTGTTTTAATTTCTGGCGGATTTACCACCCCCGCACAACCCTTGTGCGCACCCGAAAACGGGCACGCACAAACCTTGTGCGCACCTGAAGTTCGGGGTCCACGGAGGAGTTCGTGCACCGGGTCCGCGCAACAATTTGGCGCACTGATCGGATCCGCACAACCATTGTGCGCACCCCCCTGGCGGGTCCACGGAAGGTTTCGCGCACCAGGTCCGCGCGAGGAATTGGCGGACAGATCGAGTCCGCACAACTCTTGTGCGCACCCGCCCCTGGATATATAAAACCCCTTGCGCACCCGAGTAAAACCATCCCAGCCTTGCGCACCCGCCACTGTAGCAGGTAAATTTTTTTTATTTTTAGTTTATAATTTAGATAATTTAGATAGTTTAGTTTATTTTAATTTAGATAGTTTAGATAATTTAATTTATTTAGTTTGTATAATTTAGATAATGTAGTTTTAAAATAATTGTAGTTTATTTTAATTTAGATAGTTTAGATAATTTAATTTATTTAATTTGTAGATTAAGTTTAGATAATGTAGTTGTAAAATAATTGTAGTTTAATTTAATTTAGATAGTTTAGATAATTTAATTTATTTAATTTGTAGATTAAGTTTAGATAATGTAGTTGTAAAATAATTGTAGTTTATTTTAATTTAGATAGTTTAGATAATTTAATTTATTTAATTTGTAAATTAAGTTTAGATCATAGTTACAAATTAAATAAATTAAATTATCTAAACTATCTAAATTAAAATAAACAACAATTATTTTACAACTACATTATCTAAACTTAATCTACAAACTAAATAAATTAAATTATCTAAACTATCTAAATTAAATTAAACTACAATTATTTTACAACTATATGATCTAAACTTAATTTACAAATTAAATAAATTAAATTATCTAAACTATCTAAATTAAAATAAATTACAATTATTTTACAACTACATTATCTAAACTTAATCTACAAATTAAATAAATTAAATTATCTAAACTATCTAAATTAAATTAAACTACAATTATTTTACAACTACATTATCTAAACTTAATCTACAAATTAAATAAATTAAATTATCTAAACTATCTAAATTAAAATAAACTACAATTATTTTAAAACTACATTATCTAAATTATACAAACTAAATAAATTAAATTATCTAAACTATCTAAATTAAAATAAACTAAACTATCTAAATTATCTAAATTATACAAACTAAATTATCTAAATACTAAACTAAAAATAAAACCTAAACCCTAAACCCTAAAACCTCAAACCTAAACCCTAAAACCCTAAACCCTAAACCCTAAACCCTAAACCCAATTTAAATTATTCTCCGCCTCCTGCCCAATTTAATCATCCTCCGCTCTGGAACTAAGATCGGGCCTTCGTACGCCGGCCCTAAACCATAAACCCTAAACCCTAAAACCCTAAACCCTAAAACCCTAAACCCTAAACCCCTAAACCCTAAACCCTAAACCCTAAACCCTAAACCCTAAACCCTAAACCCTAAACCCCTAAACCCCTAAACCCCTAAACCCTAAACCCTAAACCCTAAACCCTAAACCCTAAACCCTAAACCCTAAACCCTAAACCCCTAAACCCCTAAACCCTAAACCCCTAAACCCTAAACCCTAAACCCTAAACCCTAAACCCTAAACCCTAAACCCTTAACCCTAAAACCGTAAAACCCTAAAACCTAAACCCTAAACCCTAAACCCTAAAACCCTAAAACCCTAAAACCTAAACCCTAAACCCTAAACTTCGATCCAAATATTTTCGTAAATGACTACTACAATATTGATCATTTAATCGCCACATGGAGTTGTCAATTCCGCATGTATGACAATCAAAGCGATTGGCCGGCGTACGAAGGCCCGATCTTAGTTCCAGAGCGGAGAATGATTAAATTGGGCAGGAGGCGACATAATCGGATACGAATGTGGTTGGATATACTAGAAGGAAGACCAGCAGGTAACCAGCCCAACAGAGAAACCCTGGAAAAGAATGCGAGAACGAGAAGGAATGCACGGGGCAATACTCAATAAGGATGTTTTAATGTGATATTTGTATTATTTATGATGTTTGTATGTTGTATTAGTTATTAGATGAATGAGATTAGACAATATTATGATGTTTGTATGTTGTATTATTTATTAACTTATTTATTAGCTTATGTTTAGGTTATTTATTAGCTTATTTATTACCTAAATAAAATAAGTCTCAAACACGAAATAACAACATAAAATATGAGTAACAGTCCCATCCTCTGTAACACGGGGGCATAGCGCACGTCATATTGTAAAGTCATATGGTTATTCCTCACCTCCGTCAAGTCATGATCCTAAAATAAATTCCAAATGCAAATAAAATAAATAATAGATATATTTTTCCAAAAAAAAATAAAAAAAATTAATTTAAATTATTTCTCAAATGTAAACTTACATATGCTAGCTTCATCTTGTGGCTCTCGCGCGGGAACCAACAGACGGGGCTAAGGCTCTCAGCCGTAAAGTTCGGAAATATTGTAGAGATCAATTCTTGATCCCAATCATGCTCATCAAATGGGGCTGTGCCGCTCGTTGACGCCATACTAAAATAAACTATACATTTTAGGTCAAATCTTAAAACAATCGATAAAGTAATCTACAAACTAAATTAATGAGTTATCGTCCGATTAAATTCGCAAAAACTACAATTATTTTACAACTATATGATCTAAACTTAATTTACAAATTAAATAAATTAAATTATCTAAACTATCTAAATTAAAATAAACTACAATTATTTTACAACTACATTATCTAAACTTAATCTACAAACTAAATAAATTAAATTATCTAAACTATCTAAATTAAATTAAACTACAATTATTTTACAACTATATGATCTAAACTTAATTTACAAATTAAATAAATTAAATTATCTAAACTATCTAAATTAAAATAAACTACAATTATTTTACAACTACATTATCTAAACTTAATCTACAAATTAAATAAATTAAATTATCTAAACTATCTAAATTAAATTCAACTACAATTATTTTACAACTACATTATCTAAACTTAATCTACAAATTAAATAAATTAAATTATCTAAACTATCTAAATTAAAATAAACTACAATTACTT
>CAXKVK010000023.1:12500-15000 GCA_964058895.1 Carex divulsa
GGTTTAGGGTTTAGGGTTTAGGGTTTAGGGTTTAGGGTTTAGGGTTTAGGGTTTAGGGTTTAGGGTTTAGGGTTTAGGGTTTAGGGTTTAGGGTTTAGGGTTTAGGGTTTAGGGTTTAGGGTTTAGGGTTTAGGGTTTAGGGTTTAGGGTTTAGGGTTTAGGGTTTAGGGTTTAGGGTTTAGGGTTTAGGGTTTAGGGTTTAGGGTTTAGGGTTTAGGGTTTAGGGTTTAGGGTTTAGGGTTTAGGGTTTAGGGTTTAGGGTTTAGGGTTTAGGGTTTAGGGTTTAGGGTTTAGGGTTTAGGGTTTAGGGTTTAGGGTTTAGGGTTTAGGGTTTAGGGTTTAGGGTTTAGGGTTTAGGGTTTAGGGTTTAGGGTTTAGGGTTTAGGGTTTAGGGTTTAGGGTTTAGGGTTTAGGGTTTAGGGTTTAGGGTTTAGGGTTTAGGGTTTAGGGTTTAGGGTTTAGGGTTTAGGGTTTAGGGTTTAGGGTTTAGGGTTTAGGGTTTAGGGTTTAGGGTTTAGGGTTTAGGGTTTAGGGTTTAGGGTTTAGGGTTTAGGGTTTAGGGTTTAGGGTTTAGGGTTTAGGGTTTAGGGTTTAGGGTTTAGGGTTTAGGGTTTAGGGTTTAGGGTTTAGGGTTTAGGGTTTAGGGTTTAGGGTTTAGGGTTTAGGGTTTAGGGTTTAGGGTTTAGGGTTTAGGGTTTAGGGTTTAGGGTTTAGGGTTTAGGGTTTAGGGTTTAGGGTTTAGGGTTTAGGGTTTAGGGTTTAGGGTTTAGGGTTTAGGGTTTAGGGTTTAGGGTTTAGGGTTTAGGGTTTAGGGTTTAGGGTTTAGGGTTTAGGGTTTAGGGTTTAGGGTTTAGGGTTTAGGGTTTAGGGTTTAGGGTTTAGGGTTTAGGGTTTAGGGTTTAGGGTTTAGGGTTTAGGGTTTAGGGTTTAGGGTTTAGGGTTTAGGGTTTAGGGTTTAGGGTTTAGGGTTTAGGGTTTAGGGTTTAGGGTTTAGGGTTTAGGGTTTAGGGTTTAGGGTTTAGGGTTTAGGGTTTAGGGTTTAGGGTTTAGGGTTTAGGGTTTAGGGTTTAGGGTTTAGGGTTTAGGGTTTAGGGTTTAGGGTTTAGGGTTTAGGGTTTAGGGTTTAGGGTTTAGGGTTTAGGGTTTAGGGTTTAGGGTTTAGGGTTTAGGGTTTAGGGTTTAGGGTTTAGGGTTTAGGGTTTAGGGTTTAGGGTTTAGGGTTTAGGGTTTAGGGTTTAGGGTTTAGGGTTTAGGGTTTAGGGTTTAGGGTTTAGGGTTTAGGGTTTAGGGTTTAGGGTTTAGGGTTTAGGGTTTAGGGTTTAGGGTTTAGGGTTTAGGGTTTAGGGTTTAGGGTTTAGGGTTTAGGGTTTAGGGTTTAGGGTTTAGGGTTTAGGGTTTAGGGTTTAGGGTTTAGGGTTTAGGGTTTAGGGTTTAGGGTTTAGGGTTTAGGGTTTAGGGTTTAGGGTTTAGGGTTTAGGGTTTAGGGTTTAGGGTTTAGGGTTTAGGGTTTAGGGTTTAGGGTTTAGGGTTTAGGGTTTAGGGTTTAGGGTTTAGGGTTTAGGGTTTAGGGTTTAGGGTTTAGGGTTTAGGGTTTAGGGTTTAGGGTTTAGGGTTTAGGGTTTAGGGTTTAGGGTTTAGGGTTTAGGGTTTAGGGTTTAGGGTTTAGGGTTTAGGGTTTAGGGTTTAGGGTTTAGGGTTTAGGGTTTAGGGTTTAGGGTTTAGGGTTTAGGGTTTAGGGTTTAGGGTTTAGGGTTTAGGGTTTAGGGTTTAGGGTTTAGGGTTTAGGGTTTAGGGTTTAGGGTTTAGGGTTTAGGGTTTAGGGTTTAGGGTTTAGGGTTTAGGGTTTAGGGTTTAGGGTTTAGGGTTTAGGGTTTAGGGTTTAGGGTTTAGGGTTTAGGGTTTAGGGTTTAGGGTTTAGGGTTTAGGGTTTAGGGTTTAGGGTTTAGGGTTTAGGGTTTAGGGTTTAGGGTTTAGGGTTTAGGGTTTAGGGTTTAGGGTTTAGGGTTTAGGGTTTAGGGTTTAGGGTTTAGGGTTTAGGGTTTAGGGTTTAGGGTTTAGGGTTTAGGGTTTAGGGTTTAGGGTTTAGGGTTTAGGGTTTAGGGTTTAGGGTTTAGGGTTTAGGGTTTAGGGTTTAGGGTTTAGGGTTTAGGGTTTAGGGTTTAGGGTTTAGGGTTTAGGGTTTAGGGTTTAGGGTTTAGGGTTTAGGGTTTAGGGTTTAGGGTTTAGGGTTTAGGGTTTAGGGTTTAGGGTTTAGGGTTTAGGGTTTAGGGTTTAGGGTTTAGGGTTTAGGGTTTAGGGTTTAGGGTTTAGGGTTTAGGGTTTAGGGTTTAGGGTTTAGGGTTTAGGGTTTAGGGTTTAGGGTTTAGGGTTTAGGGTTTAGGGTTTAGGGTTTAGGGTTTAGGGTTTAGGGTTTAGGGTTTAGGGTTTAGGGTTTAGGGTTTAGGGTTTAGGGTTTAGGGTTTAGGGTTTAGGGTTTAGGGTTTAGGGTTTAGGGTTTAGG
>CAXKVK010000024.1:0-20028 GCA_964058895.1 Carex divulsa
TATTGACGTCACCCGTGTGATCAAAATCAAATAGTTTAATAACTAGATAATATTTCTTCTAAATTAATATACTGTACAAAAATCAGACTCTAGTGCTTAAAAGACAATGCTCTCTAAATAAAAAGTTGTGGATTTGAAATTTAAATGAAAATTTTATGGATAATTAGATTTGAAAAACTAGACTTCTATGACCTTTCTCTTAAAATTGTACAGGTTGTGTGTGTGTATATATATATATGAGTAGAACTATGGTGCTCCTAAGAGTACCAAGCTCCTTTGTACTCTTAACTCTAAAATCTATTGAATTAACTTCGAACGACGAATCTAAACTGTTGAAATCCTTCTACCTTACGAGTGATGCGTCTACATGTGAAAATTTTAAAGTTTCGAATTAATTTAGTTTAAAGTCAAGTGGTCAAAAGTCTTCTAAAAAATGAATGCAATAAAAATAATTAAGAAATTTTCTAATTTTGACCACTTGACTTTATACTAAATTAATTCGAAACTTTAAAATTTTCACATGTAGACACATCACTCGTAAGGTAGAAGGATTTCAACGGTTTGAATTTGTCGTTCTAAATTAATCCGATAAATTTTAGAGTTAAGAGTACAAAGAAACTTAGTACTTCTAGAAACACCCTAGTTCTACTCTCTCTCTCTCTATATGCATACATTGTCCTCGCTATAAGCAGGGGATATCAAAATCTTACTTCCTGAATGATTTAATAATAATCCGACTCAAACTGAACTTAATAAATGTTATTTTCTTTTGACATCAAGAGTACGTATCGTATATAGATGTCTGAAAAAATAATTAAAAGAATTGCACATCATACACCCATCTTTTATACTTTTAGAGGTTTTTTTTTCTCCGTTTAATCTCGCCAATATTTCTAACTATTTGTGAGGAAATTTACGATTCTAAAATCACGAATGTCTTCTACGCAATTTTCTCTTTCCAATAAAATCCATGATAATATACTTTCGGATTGTCCGTCACGCAAGTATTCATATCTTGTTGAGCAAGTATTTATACATTGTCGTACAAATATTCATATCTAAGATATCAAATATTTTGAAAAGTATTAATATCAAGTATTAATACCAAGTATTGTTTTTACACAAGTCATAAATAGTGTTTTTACGTCTTTTGTGCACTTGTGGAAAAAACACTTTTTGTATCGGTTATTAACGCACATCAGTGTCGGACCTAGAGGCGACACTGATCCAGACGACACAAATACCTCAAATTATCTGTATCGGTTAAATAACCGATACTGAAAGTAAGAATCAGTATCGGTTTTTTTTAAGAACCGATACAGATACTACAATCTATATCGATTGTTTGCAATTAGACGATACAAATATTACTATCTGTATCAGTTATTTTTAAATAACCGACACTGTTTTATTTTTTTGTATCGGTTATTTTGTTATAATCAACACTGTTTTATTTTTTTGTATCAGTTATTTTGTTATAACCGATATTATTTTGTTTTTTTGTATCAATTATTTTCTTAACAGCCAATACTATTTGTTTTTTTTTTTTTTTGCTGAATGTAGATTATTAGTTATTAAGATTGGACTTTGTTAACACAATAACAGCCGATACTGATTGCTGTTTTTTTTGGCAAAATGTAGGTATTAATTATTAAAACATTACATAGGTCAAGTTCTATAATTTCTCGCAATAAGCCGACAAGGCATAGATCAGAGATAAGGGCTCGGCCTATGTCACATAAACAAAGATTCACACAAAATTCTCAACGAAACATCAATTAATTCGCACAACAATTCGAACAATAAGGCGACAGTTCAATCAGAGAGGAGCTCAGCTCCTATGCCATTAAACAATCCAAAATTAAGTCTAGATTTCAAAACAACCCAAAATTAAGTTTCATGGTTCCATATGGATGTCCAAGTCAATTGATTGAAAACTACTATATACCTCTATCTGCTATTAACTTATGTAATTAACTCATGTATCTGTACCAGTTGATGCGTCAGCTTTCATTCCCTTCTCAGCCGCATAATTTTCATTGAGTGACATTGTCCTGAAATAAATACAATGCAGTTTCTGATGAAGGCAAAAGCAATGGAACTGGAGGAGTGTCTCATACCGGTGCCCAAATTGCCAAAACAGCAAAACCAAGTACAGATACCTCCGCAAACGGTAACAGTACTGGTGGATGCTTCATGGGAAACCTCAAAGAAATCAGGGGTGGGAGTACTGGTATACGGCACGACAGGAAAATTGGAAGCCATGAGATGTCAGCAAACCCAAAAGAATGACCCTTTGCAGGCAGAGGCTCATGCGCTACTAACTTCACTAGCATTTATATGTACTCAGACAACAAACAGTGGCTAGGAGATATATTGTTTATACGGATTGCAAAAATCTGGTAGACAGCATAAATTATGGTACCATTGATAATCTAACATCGTGGCGAGCTGCAGAGGTAATACAAACATGTGCTAGGAGGTTAAGAGAAATACACACCCATGTCAAGATTGGGCATATTGGAAGGCAAGCACTACACCAGCCACATGCATTGGCAAACTGGTCTTAAAATTTTTTGCAAAATGAAATGGTAGTGCAGGACATAAGTGCACTGACAAACATCCGCCTGGGAGACTAAATTAGATAGGATTTATTTCAAGTTAGAGTAGAATTTTAATTTTCCAATTAGGGAGGTAGCTTTCAGTTTCAACTTATTTTTCTTTTATTTAATTTCAAGTTAGAGGGGTAATTTCAATTTTTTAATTTATATTCCAAATGAACCAATAGAAACCAGGTGGATGTAATGTGCAGTGAAGATGTAAAACGCTTTCAGATTAATGAAATTTGCCTAAGGGCTTCAACTCAAAAAAAATACAATGCAGTTTTTTTAATGAAGAATCAAAATTACACAACTGGACCTTACAAAAAATGATAAGGAGCTGGATCAGCTTAGAAATGATACAATAAGCATAAAAAATAATAGGGAGCTCGTACCAGGTCACTGGAAAAGAAGTCAACGAACTCCCCCAGCTCTGACGAAACGGGTTATACTCGGCTCCAAGCTCGCCGTGGTCGGAAGTCCTCTGATAATGCTCAAACTTGTTGCCAAGTTCAAACCTTCAATACATCAAACCTGTAAAAAAACAGATCCAATAGAGCCTGACGCATTAAATGACCGGCATAGGTTGGTGTTGTATCAGTCATAATCCCAAAGATACTGGCTACAGTGGCTGGTACAATGACCAGCAAGAAAACCAGAAAAGAAAAAAAATGAAAAAAGGAGCATTCTTGTCATAGTTAGAGTATGATGATCATGAGGCAAATAAAGCACACCTAGAAGAACACACAAATACCAAATTTCTCATTTGTAGATGAATATAGTGACCTGCATATATTTAAGAAAATCATATTTGCAAGAAGGTAAAAAAATAAATGAAAAACTGGTAAATAGGGGTGATGCCCCAAAAATTATGCCTCATAAGATCAAGCTTTAGAGACTTCTCCAAGTACCAAAAAAATCTGAAACTTTATGAACATGTAGAGTTTGAACTATTAAGCATTTCCAGTTACTAGTTAACAGTTGAAAAGAAAGAAAAATATATCAGTGACGATTCCGGTGAGTTAAATTTTAAGATGACATATTTTTCAAAATGAAAAACTTTTAATTTAAAGATGACATCAAGTTTAAGTGAAATTTACAATATGAACTAAAGGATTGATGCATTGAAATTAAAGATTGCAATTTTTGACTTTGGAGCAATTGGAATTTCACTTTCTGAGAAAAGGATATAAATTGTGCACACTACTTGCTTCACATCAAATCTACTGAAGTCGGCCTCTGCTCTCCCAGGCTCCTATGTGACAAGCAAGAAAAAATATTAAAAACACCAATTTTTTTCAAGATAAAATCATTATTTTTTCCCAGGCTCCTATGTCACTCTATCAAGATGCGGAATTAGAAACAAGATAAAATATCAAACCAAAACAAATTAAAAAAAATCATATGTACATACCTCTTAGATGGAAAAGGCGTCAAGTATACCAAGCATATCTGAAATTAGGTGCTCCCATGCAGCATTGGCAATGGCTCTGTACCCAGCTTTGGCAACAACAATTATCTGATGGCGCCATGAGTACCATATCTCTGGAAACCTATTAAAAACAACAACTATACCCAGCTCATCTACAATACCCAGTATACCAAAATACAGGTCATCTGCTTGAATTAATATTTAACGGATTCTGATTTTCCTGACAGAAAGAGCGACATAGAGATAGAGAGAGAGAATCGGAGTTCTCAACACATGAGAGGCAAAATCAGTAACCAAATCTGTGATACTTTCTTGTTAACCACCTAAGCATACCTGTTGAAGCACAACCGGTGTCGAGATTGGGAAGGGGCGAGGGGCGAGGGGCGACGCGCCTGGTGGCAGTGGCCGGTGCGACGAGATTGGTGGCGAGATAGGCGCGACCTGGTGGTGCGACAGGCGCGACCTGGTGGTGAGAGAGCGGAGAATGAGAGGAGAGACTGAGAGCCCTAGACGGAGATGGAGACACGGAGGCGGAGGAAATGAGAAGTTGAGCGTAGTTTAAATTTGCTAAATTGAAAATGAGAGAGGTGACGCGCGAAATGAAAATAAGAACCCTAACCAGCAGCACGAAATGAAAATAAAAACCCTAGATAATCAGTATCAGTTTAAAAAGAACCGATTCTAAAACTAATCAGTATCGGTTAAAAATATAACCGATACAAAATGTCTAGTTTTTGTGTCGGCTATTTATTAGAACCGATACAAATTATCTATTATTTGTATCGTCTGTTTTATGGAACCGATACTATATATTTTTTGTATCGTTTTTTTTGTATTAACCGATACATAATGTATTTTTATCGTTTGATTCAAGAAACCGATATTATTAGGGCGATATTGAAAGTCTCTTTTCCACTAGTGGTGAATAGTGTTTTTTTGCAAAACCTGCTGTTTAGTATTTCTGGAAAAAGAAAGCCAGCTCTCTGGTAGTTCCTGGTGGACAACCGATAGAGGCATCAAACCTTTGGTGCTACTGTTGCGAGTCCTACTGTAAATCCAATTCGAATTTGGATCAAGGTACAAATATTGTTTTAATTTATTTAAATGTTAAGTAAATTTAATTTTAGAAATTAATCAGCGAGTAAATCATCGGCTTAAGATAGAAATAATTTTTTTGTTTTATGGTCTTTTCGCACCATAAATCTAAATTGGAAACGAAGCGGAGTTTAACGAGGAATTCTCCAACATGACTACAAGGATTACCCAACACATATAATGAGAGATAGAGAGAGGAGAGAATGAATTTTTTTTCCCTTTCTGGATGAAGGGATCGGATCGAATCATAATTCTTTGCTATAATTTTGACCTTGTAATAGTTAATGAGTTAGTTATAGGAAAGTAGCTAGATGGGGGATAAATGAAGGAAAACAGATGGGCAAAAAAATCTTTATTATAATTCATAGTAGATATCTGTAACATAGAATCGGAACTCATTTGTCATACAAATTTACATCTAAGAAGTAATTAACTCATATTTTTAATTGGATCCTTCTAATTGTATTTAAGAATTTGTACCTACTTTTTATCCGAAACAACTGTTAATTGACTGACAGTAATACTGTAACAATATAATATAATACTGTAACAGATAATATCGAATAATGTAAAAAATACGATCATTTTTTTTTAAATTAACAACTTACAACTTCCAATATCTTTATACTTGATGTACTTTGTACTTTTAAACCTGTTGTATTTTCACAGTTAATGACAGTTAACTGTACTTGTTTTACTTAAAAATCTACCAACTTGTGTACTTTCCCCCTTCTAGAAGTTTTTAAATTTTTTTTTCAAATTTTTTTTATCGTTCTAGAAGTTTTGATTATTAAATTTTTTTTCATTTTTTTAATTTCTCAATTTTTTATTTTTTTAATTAACTAATATGTAAAATTACGGATTCAAACTAATAAAATTGAATATGATAAAAAATAGCTACGTAAACTGCAAAAATAACGACAAAATTTATATTCAATGAATACTGTAACAACACATTATGAAAACTGAAACAATGAAGTATTAAAATTGTAACAATATTGAATATTGTAGCAATGAAGTATGAAAGCTGTAACAATTACGATCATAACTATAAGACAACAAAAATATCACAAATATTGTAAACGAACATAATTTTGTCCAAAAATACTATACATCAAATAACTTTACAAATTTTGTCCAAAATAAAGAACTTTGTCCAGCAAACAACAAACACAAAATCTTAAACTACAGATATTTGGTGTTCATTGTTGGAATGCGTCAGAAGTTTCATGGAAAAAATCAAATGCTCGTTTGATATATCTTCCTGCAAAAAAAAATATGACAAATCTTACAATTAAAACTACAAATATTACATAGAAAATAAAACTGCAAAAAAAATATACATCAATCAATAAAAAATACTATAACAATTGTAGACAAATAATGTAACAAATGTAGACAAATAATGTAACAAATTAACTAATTCTGAATATCAATCAGTATCCAATACTGTAACAACTTTAGATAAATAATGTAACAAATTAACACATACTAAATATCAACCAGTATCCAAAAATATGAATACTAGAACTAATATCAATATTATGTAAAATACTCACTAAATCTAAATTTGGACCCTAATCTTCATTTAGAAAGACAATTGATACAAAAACATGAATACAGTACAATTTTAAAGGAATACTGTAACATTTAATGATTAAAACTGTAGAAGATGAAAATCAATAAATCCAATACTGTAACATAACGATCCAATACTATAACAAATGTTAATCAATATTGTACGTGTGGCACTTGTGTCTGTCATCTCAGATCTAAAAGTTGTAATCTCAGATCTGGAATTTGTCCGATGTCATCAAGCGCTCGACAGGAGAGAGGATGTCCATCGAGAGAGAACATAAAGAGAAGAGAACGGAAGAGAGTGGAAATAAAAAAAATAAAAAACAACGATAATTGAGAAACTTGTTTATATTGAGGCTGTAGAAAGAGATGTGGCCAACCGTTTGGATAAAGCTTGGATCCATAGCTCCGGATCTCCTTGAAAAGACCCAGATCCATGGCTCGTTCGAGCCGTGTGGCTCGAAAGGATGCACATGACGTGAGGAAAGAGGTGGAGAAGAGGCAGAGGCAGCGGGAGATATGAGGCGGAGGCGGTCGGAGAGTAATCAGCATGAAAGAAGGGAGCTAGCTTTGCTATTTGGGAAAAGCTCTGGTTTTGTGTGGATGCTAGAGAAAAAGAGAGATGAAAAAATGAGAGAGAATGTGAGAGATATGAAGTTTTTTTATAGTTATGATGGTTAAGAAGTTTTATCAAAAGATTGAGTAAAAACTGAGTACAAAATATTGGATACTAAAATTTTTTCCTTTTTAATTTGTCTGTGAAAAATCCGAACAGTCCGGCAAGAATTTTAAAGTTATTTGTTCCGTAAATTTTCAAACTTTTCAAATTAATTAGTTCGAAAAATCCTTATAATTGATTTGGTTTAAATAAACATAAAATGTTAGTTATATAAAATGATATATAGGAGTATAGACCCTGGACCCTTTGTCCAACTCCTCAGTCCTTACTGCTTACTTCGTAGGCATGCAAGATATCATGACCTACTTAACAATATTTAATTCAGGACAAATTTAAGATGACAACCATATTGGTTTGGGATCCGACTCTGAATTGGAGAGCAAAATATTCAACGGCTGAGTTTAAAATAACCGGTTCTTACTCTCTTATTTAAGATAAATTCTTGTATAAATTTTTTTAACGAATGAAATTAAAATAACAGAATTCTACTTTCTTACTTGAAGAGCAGCAAAGTCGGTTCCATTGATTTGGGGGAAGGAGGCGGCCAGCTCCGATGTACAACGGATCCAAATCAGTATGATGTCTAGTGGGAATTTTCTTTTTCGCTTTATAATTTCTGCGTGCTTGATCTGCACAAACATTGAAGAGGCACGCACGAATTATGATACTAATTGGACGGTTTCGAGCGGATATCTCATCAATTTGAATCCAATGCTTATATATTTCGATTTGGAGATGATTAATTTGCGTGGTTAACGGCGAATATTTTTTATCTATAGAAATTATAAAATTCAGATGTACGGAAACAGAAAGAGTATCTCATTTTCAACAAATATAGTAAGACCAGAGGCATTGATTTCGATCCAAGTTTATAGATCGGAGTCAATGATCCAGATCCATAAATAACATGATTTTCTGCAACATCCATAGACGTTGATCGAAAATTCTGGAATATGAATGCCACAGAAAATCAGGTTATTTATGGATCTGGATCATTGACTAATGATCCATAAACTTGGATCGGATTCAATACCTCCGATCTTACTATATTTGTCAAAAACGAGGTAATATTCTATTTTTATAGATCTGAATTTTATAATTTCTATAGATAAAAAAAAAATCCGTTAACGGCTCCAAGCGATGCTTCTTGCATTAATAGAGATGGTCCCACCAAATTATTCGCAACTTGTCACAAGAATCTTTGAAATATATATAGTGACTACGTAATTATCACACCACAATATAGTCGTGACAACAATATAGTCAATATATTTATATCTAATTTTTTTTATATAGTTTAGAATAAAATGTTATATATGCTGTAAAATTTATTATCATATAAATATAAAAAAGTATATAATTGATTCAAAGTATAAAATTTATTCTTATTTTTTTTTATACTGTAAAAATAGTATTTAAAATTTACGAAAGTGACTGAATATCAATATTGAGTCGAAATATAATAATTCGTGTCTTTCTCGAAAATATAAGTTATATTTCTACAAAAAGTTCAGACACCAGAATATATACGTCTTAAATAAATATTTTTTTTCCCATAATACCATTAATTAATTGGTAAAGACTAACACGTATTCAATGTTATAACTATGAACGTACCATTTTTTTTTCTTTTTCTTTAGCTAGAAAGTGCTGTAGTTTTAGAATTATAATTTACTATTCTCGACAGTTTTATTAAGATTAAATCATGAAACGGATAAGGTAATACCATTAATATATATAAAACAATTTTTTTGAATAATATTCATATTATATTCCAATTATTTATTTTCAGCATTTTTTCAATCGAATAGAATCAATAGATAATTTTTTTTGAAATGGAAATAAGAAAGTCTAGCTTTCTAATTTTCATTTAATGTTTATAAAGAATTTTTTCATCGGGATTTTGAACCCATAACTTCTTACACAAAAAATGTTGTAAATTGTCAGTAGACTAAATAGTAATTCTTCAATCAAAACAGATTAAACAAGTGTTTGTGACCATCTCATCTAATAGCCGTATTTTTTTTTTTTTTTCAAATTTTACAAGTTTTGCTTATATGCCCGTTCTAAGTACAATTTATTTGCAGAATTTATGAATATTTTGGTTCGCCTTCTAAAATATGTTTTGTATTTTTATTTGCATTATATAAGAAAAAAAATATTTCCTAAATATACTTGTATTGTATCATAATAATAAATTTTAGGGAAAATTGGTTATTTGTCACTCTAAAACCTTCAAATATGAAAATTGCCATCACAAAACTTTCAATATAAAAAATACCACTCTAACCTTATTTAATTCTTAAATTTGCCACAAATACACAATTTTTATACTTTTTTTATTAAAAATTAACTAAAAAATACAGTTTTGAGATACGTATTTCTGTATTTCCCTATATATCCTTCAAACTCCTCATTATACGTATCTCAAAACTATATTTTTCAGTTAATTTTTAATAAAAAAGTACAAAAATTGTGTATTTATGGCAAATTTAAAAATTAATTAAGTTTAGAGTAACATTTTTCAGATTTATAGTTTTATGATGACATTTTTCAAATTTGATAATTTTAGAGTTTCAAATAACTAATTTTTTCTTAATTTTAAGTCTTGCTGAAGTATTTTTTTAATCATTAATTTGTTATTATATATAGTACAACTGTACAACTTTACAACAATATACTTTTAGCTGGTTGAGAATTAATGCTGATAGACATCTGACCCACTAGCGAAAGTAGTTGATAGACATCTGACCCACTAGCTAACGAAATTGCCACCCAATCACCATAGTGTATATTACATTAATTATGAACAAGTACAATGTTCCAACTGTATGTATAGCTTTTAACTTCTTTTTTTTATTATTGTTATATCTCTTATTAATGAGTCCGACTAATATAACATCACTGTCATTTTAACTTATATAACACTAACTCTAATACTTACTGAATTGACTTTAAATGATGAATCCAAACCATTCAAACCGATCTACTTCATTAGTTGTACATTTACATGCAAAATTTATAATTTTTCAAATTTATTTAGTATCAAGTAAAGCGGTCAAATGTGTGAGTTTTTGAGTTAATTTTAATACATTCATTTTTCAATATTTTTACTGCTTGATTTGATACTAAAATAACCCAAAAATATAAAAAAAAAATTGCATGTAAACACATTACTCATAAAGTAAATCAGTTTGAACGGTTTGAATTAGTTATTTGAAGTCTATTTAATTAATTTTAAAATTAGTGTCATATGACACCGATGTCATACTAGCCGAACTCCTTATTAATTGTTGTTGAAACTATAATCGACATTATTTTTATTAATTAAAATTTTATATAGATAAACCCCTAATAATGTTAAAGATACCACAGTAGAATATATATTGAGAAAAAAAGGACGGGATTTGAAAAGTTATTTTTGACACTATTTTTTTTTTCATATTATGCTCCGCATATCCTTACAAAAAAATATTTCGTAGAAAATTTAATATAAAATCTCTTAAGCATAATGATTTTTATTGAGTTTGTCATACTAATTTAATCGAATGATTATATTATGTTTTTAATTATTTTTCTAAAATCAAATAACAACAATATAAAAATAAGTTTTATCATAATTCATATATATTACTAAAAAAAAATCTTACTAGAAATTGAAAAGTAGTTCTAAAAACAGAGTAAACATTTTATACTCAAGCATATTTGATCAGAGTACAATCAAGATTAATTACTGGATTTTATCTCATAAAGTATTTGTACTGGAAGCATTTCTCAATTTTATTTTATGTATCATATATATCTTGATGAGATGTACGTAGCATAAAAATATAAATCGACCTTATGTTCTAAAAATATACATAAAGGGTTGGAAAACAATTTCCTTGATTATGAAAATTCGTTAAAATGGGATCCACTTATTATACACTTTTTTGTGACACTGAATTACACCCCAAATTTTTAAAGTCCAAACAGTCGATCCAAACTATTCAATATGATGGATATATTAAAATGCCCTTGCAGATACAATTTTACATTTTTATTAATTTTGTTACTATTTATTAAGATAGATATAAAAATTCAATGGTGTGAAAACAATAATTTTTTAAAATACTTAATAAATAGTAACAAAATTCAAAAAAAATATAAATTTGATCTACAAGCATATTTTAATATATTAATCATAAACTATTTAAATTAACTATTTAAACTTTGAAATATAAAATATAATTCGTGTTATAAAAAAAAAGTATAAGTGAATTCCTTCTCAAACAGTTATATCCGAACAGGACCAAGTTAATAGAACTTGAAACGGTTGCAGAGCTTGCATGAGACATGTCATAGGTGGGTCAATTACTTCCACGTATAATAAAAAAAAATCTTATAATTATTATATAAATATCATTTTCCTAGCTAGGATATGATCTGTATTATATTATTTCAATGGATCATTAATTAGCCACAAAACATAGCTCCAACCATCGACTGAGTTATATAGGTTAGCTTAGTGCTTTATTAGGAGAGATCCCGGTAAACATGGTATATATGCATGTTGTTTCATTGATGTGTCAACTTTCTTTTTTAAAAATAAAAGTCGAGCATTATTTTTGTGATAAAAATTTGTATGATCATCTAATTCATTTTAATAAAATAAAGTTGGAAGAAAATTAACATCTTTAAATTAATATTTACAAGAGACCATCGAGCTCTTTTTGAATTTAAACAATATTTATCCTACTACATGCATGAATATTGGAATTTTTTTTATAAACCATAAATAGAAAAATCAAATTTAGAGTTCCAACATGAGTGCTTTGATATTTATAAAAATCATAAAGAACGAGTTGACAACTCGTTCTTGATTGTTTTCCAATTTTACCGAAAAAAACCGGGTTTTTTAGCCCAGAACGAGTTGCCAATTCATTCTCTAATAAAATATTATTTTTAAAAAAAATTAATTAATTATTATTATTTTTTTATTTTTTTTAGGGTTTGCTTATAAAATAAATTAGAAATTTTGTTTGATTTTGTATATGAGGAGGGATCCAATTACAACATTTTTTGGTGATACCAAGTTACACCCTACATTTTTAAAGTTCAAACAGTCGATCCAAACCGTTCAACATGTAGGATATATTACAATGTGCTTGCGGATTAAATTTTACATATTTTCTGAATTTTTTTTACTATTTATTAAGATGGGTACAAAAATTCAATGGTCTGAAAACAACAATTTTGTAAAATACTTAATAAATAGTAAAAAATTTCAAAAAAAATGTAAATTTTGGTGTCTAAGCACATTTCAATATGGAGGTCATGTTGAACGGTTTGGATCGACTGTTTGAACTTTAAATACTTCAAAAATTGATGGTGTAATTTGGTATCACCAAAATATGGTATAAGTGGATCCCTCCTCTATATTAACAATAAGATTAATGGAACAATTTGAAGAGATTTTTTTGTGTATTTTGACTTTTTATTATTTTATCAAATCAATGGATTAGTTTTCTATATAAAAAAAATCAATAAAATTTCCGTGAAGAAAATAGAAAATTGAAATACAATAAAAAGACTAAAAATTTGTGTCTCTGGATATTTTTTCTAGGAAATAATGTATCTGAATGATTAAATAACATATTTTCCATAATCTAACAGTTCTTAAGGCAAAAATAGACTCCATTTTAATTTTTTTTTTCAAAAATTATAGTTACAGAAACTTCTAAATCTTCCATGTATTAGACCAATGTATCATTATTCTAAAAAATCGACCAATTAGAATACTAACATATTTTTTCATAAATAAAACACTTATTTTATATTTTTATAAAAATAATAAGTACTTTTAAATTAAAATGAGTTTTAATAAAAATAATGATTAAATGATTAAATTCGTTTTTTTAAAATATAAAAAAGTAAATTTTAGAAAAATGATATGTACAATTGAAAAAATAAAATAAAATAAGAGTGGGGTTAAAATGCACCATTGGTTTTGTGTCCCAACTATGACCCAAGTCTTTATCTTTGTTCTCAAAGTTCAAATAGTCGATCCGAACCGTTCAACATGTTTTTCATATTAAAATGTGCTTAGAGATCAAATTTTATATTTTTTGAAATTTTTTTACTATTTATTTAGACAGTTACAAAATCACTGTTGGGTTATGCCACCGTTGGATCAGCGATTTTCAAAGTGGCTTAATAAATAGTAAAAACATTCCAAAAAATATAAAATTTGGTCTCCAAGCACATTTCATTATGGAGAACACATCTAACGGTTTGGATTGACTTTTTAGAATTCAGAAATTGAAAAATGAATTGGTTGTATTTCAGCCGAAATATAACTGAAAACATATTAGTCATACTCTCTTTCTCTCTCTCTCTCTCTATATATATATATAGTGGTGTCGGTTTTTATATTTTCTTCTAATTTTCTTCACATAAATATTTATTGATTTTTTTATATAGAAAACCATTCCATTAATTTGATAAAATGATAAAATAGTCAAAATACAAAAAAAAATATCTTCAAATTATTCCATTAATTTTATTGTTAATATACAAAATCAAACAAAATATCTAATTTATTTTATAAGCAAAATCTAAAAAAAAATAAAAAATTATTAGAGAACGAATTGGCAACTCGTTCCGGGCTAAAAAAAAACTGGTTTTTTCAGGTTAAAATGGAAAAAAAAAAATCAAGAACAAGTTGGCAACTCGTTCTTTGGGGATAAAAAAATTCAGAATGAGTTGCCAACTCGTTCTTTATGGTTTTTATAAATATCAAAGTACTCATGTTGGAACCTAAATTTGATTTTGTATTTATGGTTTATAAAAAAAATTCTGAATATTGTACTAGATACACGTTGATTTTTAAAAAAGTTTAACTTTATTTTATTAATTAGTGGAATTAATGTATTTCTTACAAAAGTTTGCTTGACAACTTAAAGAGCTAAAAAACTCCCGTTCGATTTTTCTGATACTGTTGATTGTGAATAAATAATTAATTTTTCAACAATGAGTCAATGGTACCTAACAAAAACCCTATTAAAGGAGAGTAGTTAGTTGTTGCATTTTCCTTTCCATAGTTGAATTTTTAGCGCAACTGAGATGTATATAATTAATTTTAACATCTATCCACAAATTTGAAAGCAACATGTATCCACCTCCTTTGGGGGGGGGGGGGGAGATAATTTAAAACGACTATATTGTGACATATTGTCAACGCAAAATTTAAAAAAAAATTAGCATAATATTTTTTAAAATTTTAGTTACATTTTAAATACGGCTACATAAATCACATAAGCATGCAGTCTCTGCTATCACATTCAAAATATCATACAGTCGTATATACGTGGATTTGAATATTCGGCAGGTTTGAATATGTAACCTGATATTGCTTTTTTATATCCGATTTAAATTACGGCAGAGTTTGAGTTTGCCTCATGATTTCATCCCCAGAAAGCATTATAATATGGACTGTAAAATATTTCTCGAACAAACTGAAATATGGACTGTAAAATATTTCATCCCCAGAGTTTGAATATGTACCAAATGCTTTAAACACAAGATGCTTAGTTCCATTTTGTATAAAATAATGCATTTTACTTTTACTAATTATTAATTAGCAAATTGCCTTTTTAATATAGCATCATGATCAGTTCTGATTATTTTTTCTCATTTTAAAATTTGCATATGTTGCCGCTAGGGGTGAGTAAATTGCTCATAACTCATGACTCGCTCATAACTCGCTCATTAACAATTCATTAACAACTCGCTCATTATTATTCATTAACTTAATGAGCCAAGCATGAGCATAATCCAACTCGCTCATTAAGGAACTGCCACATTTAATCTCAATTCCTTAAATTAAAATTAAAATTGAATAAATAAAAAAGATCTCCTAACCTAAACTTACGCTTCAGATTCTGTCCAAAAATTAAAATTGATAAATGACGCTACTCCACTACTCCAGCCTAAATTAAAATTAATAAATTTGCTTATGGATATTTTTATGTTAAATTATGTAATGTTTAATTAGATTGGATTATGACAATTTGTTAAATACGATAAATGAAAATTAATTTTTGAAAATTAGTTTTTGATTTCCTAACTTGCTCATAATTCGTGACTCGCTCTGTTAGTCATAACTCGCTCAGTTACTCATAACTCACTTATTAACAATCCGTTCATTATCAACTTGCTCATTAACAACTCGTTCAATAACAACTCGCTCATTATCACTCATTAACTAAATGAGCCGAGCATGAGCATACCCCAACTCGCTCATTAATCAGTCCTACTTGCCGCAAATACATATTGCATTTTAAAACATTAAAATTACCCTGCAGTACAGCAGTAGGCAATGTTGTACAATACTGTAGCATAAGGCAGTCTTTTTTTTTATTTCTTGTACTGTTGGTATTATTTTTTGGTGCAGAAAAAATAGTGTCCACATACAGTTTTAATTTTTTTTAAAAATTAAGGTGGGAATTAAAATCATTAAACTGTTTAATATTCACAATATTTAATATTCACAGGTGATTTCATATTCAGATTTTTAAGACTTAATTTTCACTGAGAGGACATTATCTTTGACTAAAGGCTGATTTTTAATTAGTTTTTACGTCCATTTTTATAAGGAAAAACATTGGGTGCTCTTTCTATCACTACTCCAAAGAACAAGATGTATGTTAATAGAAGCCAAAACAATATGGCGGATAAACTCGCAAACCTGGGTAGTAGGGAACAATGGAGATACACGGGTCATACATATCCGATTTTTAAGTTTAGAGTTTTCCTGAGAATGAGACTGTTTTTATGTAATAGGTCTGGAATAATATCTTGTTTAGGTACCGAATTTAATTAGGAATACAAAGAAATGTAATAGGAATAGTTCTAAAGAAGGATACCGGTAAACTTAAGGGGTAAATTTCACATTATTCTAGTAATTAAATTGTAATGACCTACGTACTGTTTTGAAGCAAAAAAGAAAAGAAAAACATAGAACATGTAGTACTGTTTTTATATTTACTTCTAGGAAGCAATTAATCTTAATCCACATACCTAGGGACTGAGTCAATTTTTAAGTTTAGGGTTTTCCTAAGAATGAGACTGTTTTTATGTAATAGGTTTGGAATAAAATCTTATTTAGTTACCCAATTTTAAAGGAATACAGAGAAATGTAATAGGAATAGTTCTAAAGAAGGATACGTTGTAATGACCTACGTACTGTTTTGAAGAAAAAACATAGAACATGTAGTACTGTTTATGTTATATTTACTTCTAGGAAGCAATTAATCTTAATCCACATACTAGCTAGGGACTGAGTCAATTGGCGAAATAGTCAAGTTAGTTGAGTTCATATTTTCAATGAATTAAATGATATAGAAAAAATGAAAAGGACCCAAAAAAAATGTTGTACGCATCTCTTAATTCTTTTTAATTAGTTCCAGTAATAAAAATTGAATGAACAAAAAAGTATTTCCTCTATGCAAAATCACACATGCAAAGTACGTACTGTTACTCTTTAAAGAAAAGAAACTCCAACACGATTGTTGCCACCAGAGAATCAATCAAGTACATTGAGCTGCGAGAGATGTCACAATCAAATTTAATAGGAACATGGACGTATCTCACTTATATAATACCGGTGTAATTAATTGAAAACCAAACAAGACTACAAGAGTTTGCTTCATATATAAGTACATGCTCAAATCCTATTCATTATGTACTCTTCATTTCCATCAACCCAGTAATTTGAGTTGTATTTAAAGAGCACGACACATTGAGCTCTCTCTCTCTCAAAAAAAAAACAAAAGGAAGGACAGGAAGGACAAAAATTATAAAAAAAGAGAGATCACACAGAGATTTCATTTGATGGAAGTTTTGGTCACCCTCACTGTTTTATTTCTTCTCTATTCACTATACCTTCTCTACAAGTCCTACATCCTCAAACGCTCCACAAATTGTTACTTGGTAGACTATGTGTGTTTCAAGCCGTCATCAGACCGGGAAATCACCACCCGAAAATGCGGTGAAATAATACAGCGCAACAAGATCCTTGGTTTGGCAGAATACAAGTTCTTACTAAAGGTGGTTGTTAGCTCAGGTATCGGTGAAAGAACGTATGGCCCGAGAAACATCATCGAAGGACGTGAAGAATCACCGACACTTGATGATGCCATCCAAGAAATGGATGAATTTTTGGACGTGTCGGTTCGTGATTTATTTGTGAAAACAAATATCTCGCCAAGCGACGTAGATGTCCTGGTTGTTAACATTTCCACTTTCTGTCCTGCCCCTTCCCTAGCTTCAAGAATCGTGCACCAGTATAACATGAGGGAGGATGTGAAGACATATAATCTGTCTTCCATGGGGTGTAGTGCAACCTTGGTAGCCATTGATGTGGTGCAAAACATCTTCAAATCTGGAAAAAAGACTGTAGCAGTGGTCGTCACATCAGAATCGATTAGCCCTAACTGGTACTCCGGCAATGACAGATCAATGATGCTTGGTAATTGCCTTTTTCGATGTGGCGGGTCTGTAATGCTATTAACTAATGACCCTGCAATGCGGTCTCGAGCCAAGATGAGGATCAAGTGCCTTGTTCGGACTCACATCGGTGCAAATGATGATGCGTTCAACAGCGCTGTACAGAAAGAAGACGACATGGGTCGGGTTGGTGTGCACCTAAGCAAGAGCCTCCCAAAATCTGCGGTACGTGCATTTTCACAAAACTTGAAGCGTCTCATGCCTAAAGTCCTCCCGTATCGTGAAATGGCACTTTTAGTCTACCGCATAGTGAAGCATAAGGTGGTTCACCGAAATGCCAAGCTCAACACAGTGGTGGCTCAAATCGACTTCAAGTCAGGGGTCGATCACTTTTGCTTGCATACCGGTGGCACCGCAGTGATCGATGCTGTCGGGCGTGCTCTGAGGCTGAGTGAATATGACGTAGAACCCGCAAGAATGACATTGCACCGATGGGGAAACACGTCGGCAAGTAGCATATGGTATGTCCTGGGGTACATGGAAGCAAAACAGAGGTTAAAAAAAAATGATAGATTGCTGATGATCAGTTTTGGTTCAGGGTTCAAGTGCAACAGTTGTCTTTGGGAGGTGTGTAGAGATCTGGGAGATGGTGATGTTTGGGAGGACTGTATCAAAGATTATCCCCCACAAACCCTAGTCAACCCTTACTTAGAGAAGTATGCATGGGTCAACGAGGATACAGAGGAAACTTTTGATAAGGAAAAAAGGATTGAGGAATTTAAGCAATCACCTTGGTAAGAAGAAAACAATAAACCATACAAAGGATATGTATGTGAAGTTTCAACTTTCAACAGATACAAATTTATTTTTACCACTGGAAAGTCATGCATTGATTAGAGAAAAAAGTGATAGGTACACCATACTTTGCTACTAATAAATTACAAATCTACAATTTGTATCATGGAGTATATACTGAGATCGTGTGTTTTTATGGTCCTACAAAATTATCTGTCAATATTGTCTGCCATGTATTAAGGTATTTATTATTCCTTTAATTTTTGTTAGAGATGTATGATCCTTTGTCCTTTTTTTCTCTCTATACTGTTGTTTAAAATCAATATTGAAGCTCTCTGCAAAGATAACTTGTTTAGTAAATTTTTGCTGTATGTAATATATGGAGCTTCATATTAATTATAAAAAAAAAGTCAACGAGTCTCTTTTGTTTTAAAAAATTGCCTACATTTTATGTTAGAAAGTAGAAATAGCAGTTTTCAAAGTGAAATAAAGCATTTTTTGTAAACTCTAAAGGGGTAACACTATTTTTCTAAACTCTAGAGTGAAATACATAATTTTATCTGTTTGACGAATCATGGATCATGCTAAAGTATTTACAAGGACGAATATGAAACAATTCCATGCGATGCCAGGAGGAATTTTCATGCACTACTAGTTTCGTGGGTCTGCTGTTAGAAATTGTTAGCTGTGTCAAAAAAGACGATTTTATTTCCAACAGCCTTTCCTTCCGTTGAAAATAACATATTAACATGAGCTACTCTTGGAAATGCTAAAAATTCTAGTAGTGTCTAAAGGGATAACTCTAATTAAAGTCTTAACCCTTAAGGTCCTGTTTGACTGCTAACTCACACTGTGGAAAAAAAAATTCAGTACCTAAATAATAAAATTCAGTTCATTTTTTTCTTTTTCCTATGTCCATTTATGTTTCTCTTTTACCGCCGAACAGGCCCTAGAGCAACTTGTCCTATTGAAGTAAACTCTTATCTTTGTGCATATGTAACATTTTGTTCTAAATCTATTTCATAATTTATCTCACCAGACCCAGCATATCTAATCATATCTTCTCGAAATAAGATATAGAATTTGGAAATGTTGTCAGAATACTGTGGATGGCTACAACGTGTATCGTCTTAATTATGTGTCTCTTTCAATATTGTTGACATCGTGGATGAGTGTTATTAGTAAATACCAACTTGCCATTTTTGAAATAAACACAAGTGCACAACTAGCCAGTGGCTACTATAAATATCTTACTAACCGAACTAGTAAGATATTTAAATTCTAGAACATGGAATTCAAGGGAAATAAATCTGCTTTAATTTCAAAAAATTGCAGAGTCCTTGCAATTTCAATTTCAAATT
>CAXKVK010000025.1:0-27281 GCA_964058895.1 Carex divulsa
GTTGCAATCTTGGTTGACCATGGATTCGGTGGGGCTACTCAGGTTTTTGCCAAAAATGTTGAGTACTCCATCTGCGTGCTATTTTTCGAAGGTCGTGATGACCGCAAGGCACTTGCATATGCTTCCCGCATGGCAGAACACCCTGGTATCTCATTAACAGTGACCCGCTTCAGGGTTGCTAATTCTCTTAGTGTGCCACTAGTCAGTGAAGACAATACAATAGATGAAACAACAATTGAGGTATACAAGGCCAAGGCAGAAAAAGAAAACGTTAAGTACAAGGAAAGGGTTGTGGAGGGTCATGCTGAGATGGCAGCAGCATTAAGAGTAACGAGGAAAGGCACTAACATATTTTTGGTAGGGCGGTCACCACCAATGCCAAAACCACTGTTGGAAAAGCAAGAATTCCCTGAATTGGATCCAGTGGGAGGTTACCTGGCGTCCAGAGAATTCATGGCAATGGCATCTGTGCGGGTTGTCCAGTGCTATGATCTAGATAGGGATACATACTCTAAAAGGTACATTGTGGAGGGAGAGTTATCCATTGCGCCAGTTACACATGATCGAGATATTGAGGTTCAATTAGACTGAGACACCAACTCACAAGAGAATCAGCTTTTAGTGATGTATAGCAAGTGCAAGAAATAAAAATCATCTCCACTAAGGGACCTTCTAATTGTTGGATTAAATTATTATTTTTAATATATGATAATCTAATAACTTCGTCAGAGTCAATAAAATGTTTATGTGTCCTTGTTTCATTTGGAATACTATGATACTTTTGGCAAATGTAATTGTTTAACATGTTAAGCATGGTTAATAAAATTATTAAGTTCATTTAAATTTTATGAACTTATCTGAAAGTAGGCATAATACCAAGCGAAACAAACTTTAAAAATATCTTTGAATCTGTTCAACAATTCGTCTACGCAAACAAAAAGGACAAAACAGGGAAAAAATGCTATTTCAAAATGGAGAAAACAAGGACAGAATGGGGACAAATTTGACGCATAACACAATTTTTGAAGTTCCATATTTGAATATTGTATAAATATATGTTATGTGTCAATTTCACTTTGTGCTCGATTGCAAAATTCAGCATTTTCCAAGTTTTTATCTTTTTGGAGGCCACAGTTTGATGGGAGAAATAATGCTGCAACTTTGGTGCAGAAGAAATCGAGCATAGGCCAACCTCCTATAATCGAGCACCTAGAGAAATGAAAACTACCACATATTACAAAATTACAGCAGTGTAAACATGAAGAAAACACTGCAATCCAGTAAATAGTGACTAATTAGAGATGTTCGAATCTGGTTTCATATATTCTTGGTGATATTCTGAATTTTTTGGGTAATTTTAGCTGATAGAAAATTTTAAAACTGTTTAGTTTTACATGGTTTTGCTAAGAGAAACTTGACAAAGAAGATTGAGTTTTCATTCAATTATAATTGATACACGCCACTTTGATTCCTCATCTCTCATACATTTATAAGCTCCAAATGACAACTGTGCTCAAGCCTCAAGGTAGTGGCTCAGGTGTTGCATAGGAGGTAAAAGGTCAGAAACACAGTCTCATGCTAAAAAATAATTAAAAAAGAAAATAATAGCTGTAACAAAATTACAGCTAAACTAAACAGTGAAATCACTAGCAACTTAATTAAGTGCCACGGATCATCTTATCTCATTTCCCTATATAAAATACATTCAATTCATTCGGCCCATTCAATACACAACTCAGCTTAACAATCTGTTTAGCTCTGTTCAATCAATTCTCCTCTACAACAAACCTTTTTTCTTTGACATTTCTTCAAAACCCTTCTGTTCATGGCAAGAATGCACTTGCTATCAATCCAAACAGCTTTTAAATAGAAATGTAGAGTATAAAGAGAGAAAGAGTACCAGTCTGTGGCAGCGGTTCTGGCCTTAGTGGAGATATTTTCCTCACAAATTGGACGGTGACAGGGACCACCTTCCCTGCCCATGATGGTGCCTATAAGCCAATCACGCCTATCCCTGCCTCAAATGATACCATGGCAATCGCCATCTTTATGCCGTTCGCTCTTCCTTATCTGCTTCTTCCCATTCTCAGTACACTAGGAATGCCTACTGAATTACTGTGTTTCCTTTGAAGCAACTACGCTCCGATTGCGAGTGAGAGAGACAGGGGCTCGTAAAAGTCGTAACTGATACCCCGGATCCGACTCTGCTGCTTTTCCGACAGAAAAACAGGACCCTCCTTTTCCCATCCCAACCATTCAAAATTTTCAATTTGCGTATCTCGATAAAAAAAAATTTCATGCACAAATCTCAACGAATTTGAATGGTTGATATTGAAAAAGCAGGTCCTGCTATTCTTTCGGAAAAGCAGTAGAGTCCGATTCCTGATACCCCTCCCTTCTCTTTCTCTAGAGTACTTTACGTCGTTCACGAGTCCATTGGAACTTCGGACTGAATAGTAAGCAGATAGTTGCAACTTGTTTTGCTTTTTGTTGGGTAGAAATTATTATGGGCCGGGCTTTATTTATTAGCATTTGCTATTTGCCTATTTCTCTGCTCTCGGTTTTGGGTTCCAATTAGCAATTAGCAACCACAGGACCACTACCCTTTAATCAAGGAAATATTAAGAAAATAATAAATAAACATTTCTGATGTGGCAGGCCACATGTCAACACACGTCTGCACAATATATACTAGCACGTTTAGCATGACATGCACCTGACCTTGCTTTTATGGCCCTGTTCGGCAATCAGAGGATTTCATGAAATATCTTTTAATTCACTAACTTATTAACATGGAAACGCTAGTCGCTACCTTAGATCAGCACCAACAATACCAAATGAATTTAGCTATCTTTTTAAAGGGAATAATATCCGTCTCCCAAATATTTTCTTATTTCTTTGCATCTTGCTTTTGATTTTATTCTTTATTCTTTTTCTTGTCTTAATAAGAAAAGGATCCTTCTCCACTAGGGGCATCAATGGGTACGTTACGAGTCGGATGGAGTCATTTTCATACCCAATACCCATTAAAATTAATCTTATCCTTACTCATTGGATAGCATTATTCTGAGAGCTCACTTTCAAATATTGAGAGCATAATGGATATTTTTTTCTGTTATACCACATTTGCTCCTAATGAATAATTTCCTAAGTTTTTCTATGTTCTAAACTTAATTATTCTTTACAAAGAAAACTATTTATTAAGGTAAAAAAAATAGCTTTTAGCTAGATTTAGACCTCTTTGTTTATGGTAATAAATAAATTGGCATGGACAAATTTTATCTTTCATGGTTTACATTCATATGGTGTTAATAAGTATAAATCAGAAACTTATAACAAACAAATTGTACGCATCATTTAACAAATAGAAACTAATTAAGTTGAACCAAATCAATAATTGAACCTAAATTTTAAAACATAGCCTACTTAACTAGCACTTGTGTAATATGATTTTTTTTCTTTTCAAAAATACATTTAGTTGATATTTTAAAAATATCAAGCATTATTCAAATTGGAAAACTAAATTTGTAGATGTATTTTTCATTTTTATAAAAAACACATCTATTACATTATGATCGATTTCAAAGATGTTTACCCCTTCATCAAATGTTTTAAATTTTTTAACAATGTAATTTTAATGATTTTATGATAAATTACTAATTGATTTTAAATTGACTCAAATATCAAAATGATATTAATTTAAAATAGCAGCCTCCTTAAATATTACAACTTGAATGTTTAAAATAGCAACCTCCTAAAATATAACACTTCCTAATTTGTCCTGAAATATTCAATACAAACAATTAAATAACTTTCATCTACTCAAACTAGAAAACAAAAAATCGTAGCTTATTTGCTTTAATATTGAGATCAAGGGACTTGATCTTGTCATGTTTTTCAATGGAATAAATCTCAGATTATACCTGCGAGATTGTTAGGGTAGTAATCTAGAAGTCAATCATAGGATAATGTATTCTATATATTTTTGTTCATGAATTGAATGATTAATAAAATATATCATTTTGTTCCTTGAGTGTTATTGAATTTATGAATCATTTTTGGCATTCGGAATCAAAAATTGTAGAACTCCGTAATATAGATAATAATACTCTTAATTTGTCTCTAACCTTGGTAATTAGCAAGGAACACTAATTAACCATTTAAAGGTTAGTGTGTGGATTAAATGATGGTTAAGTTCTGCAAACCATAGACAAAGAGTTGTTATTTTAATCACACAGATACATGTTAGAGAACATAGTATTAGACTGAACCATAAATGAAATATTATATGGTTTTGTGTTTGTGTCATTAATATTTCATATCAGTGTTAAGTTCTAAAGTATGAGATGCTCGTCTTCCCTACATGAGAAATGTATATTTGTAAGTGCTGTCCAACGCTATCCGTAAAACGTAGCTATACAGACGACATTTCAGTATACATAGCTTGTGCGGAGGGGAGATGTTCATCAAGACTACTATTGTCCCTCGTATTCAGTGCGAGTGATGGTGTCACTGGGCCCCTTGATGAAGTAGGATTATCAGCGCGCAGTATGATTAAAGAGTTAATCATATTTGATAGTTTGCTTCAGGTCTCCCAAGGCGAAGGTTCCCACCGATGCCATCTGCTATTACTGTAATGGCAAAGGACATTGGAAACGGAACTGCAAAAAGTATCTGGCAGACCTGAAGACTGGGAATGTCTCAGAGGCTTCAGGATCAGGTAAAATTGTTATTGAACTTAACGTTGCAACTTCTCAAAATGATTGGGTATTAGATACCGGGTCATGTGCTCATATTTGTACGAATATGTAGGCACTAAGAAGTGAAAGGAAGCTGCGGAGCCAGGAAGTACAACTCCAAGTAGGCAATGGAGCTAGCGTTGCGGCCGTAGCTGTTGGTAGGGTAGAGTTGTATTTGCCTAGCGGGCTTGTTTTGGAATTAGAAAAAGTTTATTTTGTACCCAACTATTTCCAGAAATATTATATCTATCTCTTGCTTAGAAGATGATGGTTTTTCATTTGTTATAAAAGACAAGTGTTGTTCTATTTATAAAAATGGTTTGTATTATGGATCGTCTTATATGATAAATGGTCTTTATATGCTGGAAATGAGTAAGCCTATGTTCAATATCAATAATAAACGACTCAAGACGTCTCATGAGAGTATGACTTACATGTGGCATTGTCACCTAGGACATATAAATGAGAAACACATCAAAAGGTTGCAAGAAGTAGGACTTCTTGGTGAATTCGATTTTAAATCAATTAACACGTGCGAATCTTGTTTACGTGGTAAAATTACCAAGACACCTTTTTCCAAGAAGGGTGAAAGGACAAGTGACTTATTGAGTCTAGTACATACTGATGTTTGTGGACCAATGAGTATTTGTGCAAGAAACGGTTATTACTACTTCATCACGTTTACTGACGATTTCAGTAGATATGGTTATGTCTACCTAATGAGACATAAGTCTGAATCCTTCGAAAAGTTCAAAGAATTTAAGACTGAGGTAGAAAACCAACTAGATAAGAGGATTAAGGCCTTACGATCAGATCGTGGAGGTGAATATCTGAGTCTCGAGTTTAAGGAATACCTGAAAGAATGTGGGATAATCTCACAGTTCACACCTCCTGGAACACCACAATGGAATGTGGTTTCCGAGAGAAGGAATCGAACCCTGTTAGACATGGTTCGATCCATGATGAGTTATTTTGAATTACCAAAAATGTTTTGGGGATACGCGCTTGAAACTGCCGCACTAACACTAAATAGGGTACCATCTAAATCAGTTGAAAAGACACCGTATGAGTTATGGTACGGAAGGGTTCCGAACATATCTTTTCTTAAAATATGGGGTTGCGAAGCCTTTGTAAAACGTATGACGTCAGATAAACTTGGCCCCAAATCTGATAAATGCTTCTTTGTAGGATATCCAAAAGAAACTAAAGGATATTACTTCTATTATCCATCCGAGAATAAAATAGTTATTGCTCGACATGGCGTATTCTTGGAGAAAGAGTTTCTTGCAAGAGGAAGTAGTGGGAGTAATGTGATACTTGAAGAAGTTCAAGATACATCACAAAATAATGATAGTCATATAATCCCACTGCTTGATGCTTCGGCTACTGAGCTTGTGGAAGAGCCAAATCCACAAACAGTTGTGGAAGAGACTCGAGTCCCAACCTTAGTTGAAGAAGAACTGAACTCACAAACAGTTGTGACTGAAGTTGAACAACCGGAAGCACAAGCCCTACGTAGGTCAGGGAGAACCATACGTGCACCTGAAAGGTACATGGGACTTCATGAAGTCACAGTGTTAGACACTGAGGAACCTCTGACTTATGCGGAAGCGATGGATAGGCCCGACTCCGATAAATGGCTTGAGGCCATGTGATCTGAAATACAATCCATGTACGACAACCATGTTTGGAACCTGGTTGACCCTCCTGATGAGGTTAAGCCTATAGAAAACAAATGGGTTTTTAAAAGAAAAACGGACATGGATGGTAATATGACTATTTACAAAGCACGGCTAGTAGCGAAAGGTTTCAAACAAATTCAAGGAGTTGACTATGATGAAACTTTCTCGTCCGTGGCTATGTTTAAGTCAATTTAGATACTCCTAGCAATTGCCGCATTTTATGACTATGAAATATGGCAAATGGACGTCAAAACTACCTTCCTAAATGGAAACTTGGAAGAAGACGTGTATATGATACAGCCTGCGAGTTTTGAAGATCCAAAGAATGCTAGGAAAGTGTGCAAGCTTCTCAGATCCATTTACGGGTTGAAGCAAGCATCTCGGAGTTGGAATCTTCGTTTTGACGAAGAAGTCAAAAAGTTTGGTTTCATCAAAAGCGAAGAAGAACCCTGTGTTTATAAGAAAACTAGTGTGAGTGCAATTGCTTTTCTGATCTTATATGTAGACGACATACTCCTAATCGGAAACGACATTCCACTGTTAGAATCAGTTAAGTCTTCATTAAAGAAAGCGTTCTCTATGAAGGACTTAGGCGAGGCTGCATATATACTAGGCATAAAGATCTATAGGGATAGGTCGAAGAAACTAATAGGATTAAGTCAAAGCACGTACATTGACAAAGTGCTGAAAAGGTTCAGCATGCAGGATTCTAAGAAGGGATTCCTGCCAATGAGTCATGGCGTAACACTTAGCAAGACTCAGTGTCCTTTGACAACTGATGAGCGAGATTCTATGAATAGAGTACCATATGCTTCGGCTATTGGATCTATCATGTATGCTATGTTGTGCACTCGCCCTGATGTCTCGTACGCTTTGAGTGTGACGAGTAGATATCAAGCAAATCCTGGTTCAGCACATTGGAGTGCCGTAAAGAATATCCTTAAGTACTTAAGAAGAACTAAGGATACATTCCTCGTCTACGGTGGTGATTTAGAGCTCGTTGTAAGTGGTTACACCGATGCTAGTTTCCAAACCGATCATGACGACTCAAGGTCACAGTCAGGATACGTATACATTCTCAATGGTGGTGCTGTAAGTTGGAAAAGTTCCAAACAAGCAACCACGACAGATTCAACTACGGAAGCCGAATATATAGCCGCTTCAGAAGCTGGAAAAGAAGGTTTCTGGATGAAGAAGTTTCTGAACAAACTAGGAGTGGTTCCGAGTGTCCAAGGACCGATAGACCTCTATTGTGACAACAATGGAGCCATTTCACAAGCCAAGGAACCCAGATCGCACTCCAAGTCAAAACATGTTCTACGACGTTATCACCTGATACGAGAAATTGTAAACAGAGGTGATGTAAAGATTTGCAAGATTGACACGAACAGTAACATAGCTGATCCACTGACAAAACCTCTTCCTCAAGCTAAGCATGAGATGCACACTGCAACTATGGATTTGAGACACATAGGTGATTGGCTATGAGAAATTGTAGGTTTGTATAGATTTAGGACTGATATGATTGGCTCTAGCTTAAGTGGGAGATTGTTAGGGTAGTAATCTAGAAGTCAATCATAGAATAATGTATTCTATATGTTTTTGTTCATGAATTGAATGATTAATAAAATATATCATTTTGTTCCTTGAGTGTTATTGAATTTATGGATCATTTTTGGCATTCGGAATAAAAAATTATAGAACTCCGTAATATAGATAATAATACTCTTAATTTGTCTCTAACCTTGGTAATTAGCAAGGAACACTAATTAACCATTTAAAGGTTAGTGTGTGGATTAAATGATGGTTAAGTTCTGCAAACCATAGACAAAGAGTTGTTATTTTAATCACACAGATACATGTTGGAGAACATAGTATTAGACTGAACCATAAATGAAATATTATATGGTTTTGTGTTTGTGTCATTAATATTTCATATCAGTGTTAAGTTCTAAAGTATGAGATGCTCGTCTTCCCTACATAAGAAATGTCTATTTGTAAGTGCTGTCCAACGCTATCCGTAAAACGTAGCTATACAGACGACATTTCAGTATGCATAGCTTGTGCGGAGGGGAGATGTTCATCAAGACTACTATTGTCCCTCGTATTCAGTGCGAGTGATGGTGTCACTGGGCCCCTTGATGAAGTAGGATTATCAGCGCGCAGTATGATTAAAGAGTTAATCATATTTGATAGCTTGCTTCAAATCGAGAAAAGATTAGGTTTGCAAGGATGACACTAACCTACCTTGAAACTAATCTGATACCATGAGACAAAAGAATTAACACGAGTAAATTGTTTGCTAGGATCGTGATGTTTGCATTTGTACAGAATCATCTGTGTTAATTGGGTAGTCATAATGCATTCTTCCAGGTGCCGCTTATGATTTATAGAATTGAAAAGAGTTTTAATTTTATTGCCAACATAACACGGATCCTGTCGGGTCACACCAATAGGAAGTCAACCAGAGAATTTTATAATTGATTATAAAGAGTTATAATTAATTATAAATGTCATAGAGATGACAAACAAATAAAAACTAAAATTAAATTTATAACGTGTATGACACGTCGTATAAATTTATTATTACAACAGCACGATATATAATTATACGAGATAATTATATGCATATGTATAAGATCAAAATGTTAATTTAGAATTAACATTTTGGATCTAAAAGTTAATTTAAATTTGAGCCCAAAATTAAATTAGAATTTATTTTGAATTTAATTTTGAAATTAATTTTGAGCCCAAATTTAAATTCAAATTAAGCCCAAATCTAAATCTAATTTTTTGAGCCCAAATTCAAATGTTAATTTGAGCCCAAAATTATATTTAGAAGCCCAAAATGAAAGCCCAAAAATTATGGAGTCCAAATAATTATCAAATTGAGTTAAAAGGGCAAAATTGTAACTTCACCCTTCTTATAACATGAAACCAAAATATCAGGAGGGGCAAAAGGGTAATTTTACCCTCTATATGGCGGTTTTGAAACCCTATAAATAGGGGTGGAGGGTGAAGGCATAAGGCATCCCTCTTTGATATTGGATTCGATTATGATCGGAACCGATATTCGTGCTGTTGTAGCCTTTGTTGCGAACGACGGTAAAATTAGTTTTTCTTTAGTCCCACTAGTAGAGTACTGCTGGTTGAGGAAATACTGGTGCTCTGGTGATTCCTGGTGGACGTCTGACAGAGGCACCAGACGTCGGGTGCTTTGTAAGCAGGCTGCTTACTGAGCAGGTTGCTTGTAAGTAGGTTGCTTGTCGTGCAGGTTGCTTGTGAGCAGGGCGCTTGTGAGCAGGGTGCTTGGTGACTAGCTGGGTACTTGTGAGCAGGGTGCTTGGTGACCAGCTGGGTGCTTGTAAGCAGGGTGCTTGCAGAGGTAGCAGCTGAAGCGATCGGCGGTTCCAATTCGAATTTGGAACGAGGTACAAATATCTTTTAATTTATTTATGTTTAAATAAATTTATATTTTAGAATTCAAATATAGGAGTAAATTCTAGGCTTAGGGTAGAAGTAAAAATTTTATTTTACGTTCTTTCCGCACCTTAGGCCAAATCGGGAATTTATTCGATAAAGCTCCCCAACAGTAGATAGATTCTAAAATGGATGGAGTTAGAATCATAAGTGAATATAGAAAAAAAAAATGATATATTTGATAAGAACCATGTACTGTTCATGCTATTTTTTTAATGCATTAGTACAAATTAATTAACTTTCCTTTATTGACAATCCAAAGCAAAGATAGAAGATAATTATTGAGGGTAGAATTGGTAATAAGAAAAAAAAATAGATTCCTCAGCCTTTAATATAGTGTTTTGAGACCTGCAAATAGCGCTGCCCTTACTCATTAACAATTAATCTTATCCTACTTTACTCTTATTTGTTAATATTATCGGGTAACGAAACAGTAGCGGGTCAATAACGGATAATACTAATATAATAATTAGTTTTATTATATTTCACAAATAAAAAAAAATCAAAACTCATTATATTTTACTCATTATATAAGACAATAATTTAAATTGTTTTTTCGCTCATAATTTTTTATTACAAATGAAATTAATTTGAAAACAAAATTAAGTCATAGCCACTATGAAAATTAAAGTGGAAATCTGACTATGTGAGTCAGATTCTTACAGAATTTAAATTTCATTTTTACGATTGAGTAAAAAAGCAAGAAAACAAAGAGGGAAAGAAAAATATATCAAAGATACAGACTTGGTGCGCTGGAATAGAAAGACACAATTTAGAACACTAAAATGGAAGAGTAAATCTAGATTCACTGAAAATTGAATTGAATATAAATCATTTTAAATTTTATATTTACCCTATAGGGTATCAGGTATGAAATAGTCATTACCCATACTCTGGGTACTCATTTAGTTAACGAAAAAATATATTCTTATCCATACTCATACCCAATAAACTAACAGAAAAAATCTTACCCATACCTGCCTTATCGAATACGATACGAGTCGGATAAATGGTTAAAAAAGCACCATTGACACTCTTATTCCCCAGTCTCCACTAACCCCCTTTTTTGTTTCCTTTTTCTGAAAATAAAATTATTTCTGGCACATACCGGTGAATTTGGCCTCAAAAGTTAAACTAGAAATGATAGATCTCCACTACCCTGAGCCCGGAGGATGAAATATGGAAGTGCTTCTATCTTGACTCGGAAATGCACAAATTTGAATTGTCAAACTAGAATGGGACTTCACAATTGGTGCTACCGGAAGGTCAACCAGTGTGTAGTTGACACATCAGCATGCCAACGAATAGAGACATGATACATCAGCACATATACAAATTGCTAAAATGGGACTTCATAATTGGTGCTACCGGAAGGTCAACCAGTGTGTAGTTGACACATCAGCATGCCAACGAATAGAGACATGATACATCAGCACATATACAAATTGCTATGATTAATTTGTTACAAATTTTTGTTGTCTGTTATATATTATTTAAAGATTGAAAAGATTATGTTGAATTGTTTGATGTAGTGTGGTGTGTTGTCTGTTATATATACTATTTGAAGATTGAAAAGATTATGTTGAATTGGTTGATGAAGTGTGGTGTGATGGATAATTGGATATAATTAAGTGGTTGTAGAAAATCAAAAGGACTAGGAAAAGTGAATGCCATTTTTTGGGAGCTATAATGTGGAGTAAGCTAAGCACTAAGGAGAAAAAAGGATAAATGGGATGCTGTCGCCTGGGAGCTAGATAGGTCATAGGTAGAGCACTGAGTGAAAAAATCATCAGATACGAAAAGTGAGATGTTTGCTTTAGGGCACTGAATCACAGGTTGAGATGCTAGATAGGTAGAGCACTGAATCACAGGTTGATTTAGGGGAGTCATCAGGCATGTATAGCCGCTTTAGTCTTTATAATTCAAAAAATTCTAATTTATTATGTATAATTTTTTACTATTTTTTTTAATAAAAATTATAATTTTTCTCCTTTTTAATGAAATATTTATTTAAATAATAAACATGTTTCGTTGTATATATATCTTTGTCAAATATTATTTTTTTTATCTAATTTAACTTTTATTATATATATAAATATTTTGATTGCGAATGGTTTGAATTTTATTTTTCGGGACAAATATTGGTTTCTCACCTATTTCATTAAAATGAAACCATTTAAACAGAAAACTGATACCAAACAGCTGGTACACAATTTCTGACAAGTGTACTGGTTCGAATTTGTGCTTTGGTCCTTTTTTCTTGGCCGAGTTTTAATTGAAATTAACGAGAGGTGTTGCTAAATTTTTATATACATATCCTTGTTTATCCATCACATCATCGCTTGAGATGTCAATAAATGAATAAATTCATTTACGAATATTGATTTCTACTTTTTATTAATATCCACTCATACAGAATTTAATGAGAATTATTACATAATGCTTTTCTTTTTCAAAACATAGAACAAAATACTCTATTGCTAAAATTCTTAGCAAAATACTCTTGTGGGCCCACATTTCTCTCCTATTTCCCTCATCCTTCCCATTTATTCCTATTTACTCACCCTTTATTATTCTAAACTCATACTTTTATTTTATATATTCAATATTAATATGGTTTCACACTTGACAAAAAATTTGTTAGCACTTTGATATTACATAAATAAATATTTTACAAGTTAAAGATTAAACACTTATTTGTCAATAATTGATTCTAAATAAACTTAAAACATATTAAAGGTCAATAATTAATTAGTTAAAAAATGACATTCTTTTTGTTAATAATTGAATATGCATAAACAAATAAAGTTGTTGATGCTTATTATTATTTTCTTTAATTTGCTAATTACTTATCTTTATTGAGTTTTGCTAGCGAACTTAGTGACAATTGGTATACTATGATTGGTGAATAAGTTTAGAATAATCCAACTTACGATGCACAAAACCATTCTTATTTTAAATTAATAATTTGTAATCTATGTTATTTTATCTCTACAAATATATATTTAAAATATTTGAACTTTATCTTTTGTATTATCATAGCAAAATATCCTGTGTAAATATTTTCTTTTTCATATTCTTGATTCTCATTAAAACAAAACTGTTGTAACCAAATGTAATAGTTTTATTTTATCATTCTGTTTTAATATATCAATTATAAAAATTAAAAATCATGTACTAAGTATATTACCCAAACTAATACTGACTACAACTTCATAGAACTAGTCTCCCTCACATATTTGTTGACTACCATATGAGAACCAAAAACTCAAACTTGTGACACAATTAAAACAAAATATCAGAGGACCTAATATTCTATACTTGCTCCACCACCTCCAAAGTACCAGGACAAAAGCATAATAAGACATAAAATGAGATCTTCAAAAATAACTTTTATATCGTTAGTAATATACTATCAAAATTTGATCCTCTTACTGCAATGTATGAAATGGTTTTGTATCAAGCTCAATTATTTAGTTTTATTTTGACTAGAATCTCTCGCTATCCTATTATGTTTCTATGTAGTTTATTGTTTATATTTGTAAATTACATTGACATTTTAGAGTCTAAATGAAATAAACAAGGAGTTGATAGAAGTCTCTATGAAAGTCATTTATATGATTATTGAATTAGTACTATATTTCATAAGATATTAATAAAAAAAATTATTAGATGCTCCGAATATGTCTAAGTATGTAAGAGATATTAATTTCATACGAATAATATTAAATGTATAAAATAAAAGTATAAGCTTAGAATAATAAAGGAAAGTAAATAAGGAGTGGAAGAGAAGGAGGGAGGAGGGAAAGAGAGAGAAATATGGGGCCTACAAGAACATTTTGTTAAAATTTTTAGAAAGATGATATTTTGTTCTATGTTTTGAAAAAAAAAAAAGCTATTATGTAAATTTTCTCTAATTTAATGTTCGAAGAAATATAAATCTGATAAAATTTGAATTTATAATTCATTCATCCTTTCACGCGTAATTGGTAGCTTATCATCAATTCTTTTTTTAAAGGTTAGCGGCATTGACCGACGAACGATTGTATTAATAAGAGAAGTATTTACAACTACCAGGGGTACCTGGTTTCACCTCATAAAAATTAAAAATCATTCTGGCTAGTATGACATCGGTATCATATACACTAATTTTAAAATTAATTGAATAAACTTCAAACGACTAATTCAAACCAATTAACTTTATTAGTAATGCGTTTACATGAAAAAAAATTATATTTTTGAGTTATTTTAGTATCAAATCAAGCGGTAAAAAAAGTTAAAAAAATGAATGCATTAAAATTAACTTAAAAACTTGCACATTTAACTACTTGACTTGATACTAAATAAATTTGAAAAATTATTAATTTTACATGTAAACACAGCTAATGAAGTTGATCGATTTGGATTCGATTCAATAGATTTTGGAGTTGGAATTATATATATAGGCTGAAATAACACCGATGTCATACTAGCCTGACTCATTAAAAACCTATGTACAAAGAGCTTGTTATTTGTTCTAAAGAGCCATAATTTCAGTACGGGGAGTTTTTCATCGATCCTTTCAGTTGTCATGAATGGTCATCTCCCCGTTTGTTTCAATCATGTCCAGATGGAATCCAAATCAGCCGGCAACCACTTTGTTCTCTTCTTCTGTTTGATCGATGTTTTCATTCACATTCTCTAACCAATGTTGATTAAGATATTGTATTTAAAATCATCAATTTATAAATTAAATAAATGATCATAATTATCCGTTATTATATATAATTTAAGGAAAATTAACGATTCAAAATATTTTTGGGACAGCGAATTAAAGTAGGATATGATATCCAATGTACATCTTGCTACAGCTAATCAGGTAAGATGGGTACGGATCAATGACACCCTTTTACAAGTTTATCTGATCTATATTGTATTCGGTAATATGGGTGTAGGTAAGATTTATTTTCCTGTAAACTAATTATGTACGGATAGTCGGGTACAGGTAAAAAAATTTCATTATCTAAACGGATAAAAGTAAGAATAAAGTCTATTATGTATCTATTATCCGATTGAATAATTATAAACAAAATTATATATATTAATGAGCAATGTTTCATTCTCTAATTATTATTGATAATTAAGTTACACTTAATTAACCATTAAAACTTACATATGTATGAAAAGAATTTGTTTTAATGTTTTATTTAGTAAATAACAAAAATAATTATTATATTAGCATTATCCGTTATTTTTTCTATCGTTTTGTTATCCGACAATCATAACAAATAAATATAGAGTACGAATAAGATAATTTGTATCGGATAAAGATAATATATAAATAAAAATAATAAAAATAATTTGTAACGGTTATGAAAATGTTTGGAGCCGATCCTTATCTATCCGTTGACGACACCACTAGCTACAGAGAGCTAACTCGTCCAATCGAGTAATTAATTACTTAAGTGGTAGGGCCCAGAAAGTACCAAAGTCCTGGTTCTTCTAGCATGTGCTGTAGAAACGACTGGAGTATAAATAGACGTCCCATGCACAATTAAAACATACCCCCAAAACACATTTACTACTCTCTATAACGCAAGAGCATGCTTGTCTCTTCATGCTATATATAATTCAACTTGTAATTTAATTTGAAGTCCTTTCCTCTCTAAACAAAACAAAATACTTATATACGAGACCTGAAGAGCGACATGGCAACAGGATCGATGTCATCAAACACAACATGCCAAGTAGGGAGGAAGACCTCATCGGAGGGAGCGTGGCAGGGAGACAACCCTCTTCATTTCGCATTGCCATTGCTGATACTTCAGATTTGCCTCGTAGTTGTTGTAACTCGATCACTGGCCTTTGTTCTTAAGCCTCTCCGCCAACCTCGGGTAGTTGCTGAGATCATTGTATGTATTCTGGTCCCCATGCACCTACGTACATTTATATGTTTATAGTCAGTAATCATGTCATGTTAATTAGTTATCCCATGGAATCAGTAATGCCATCAGCAAATAAACGCATGAATATATATTTATGGTTCAGCTATATATTCCTTTTCTAGAAACGAAAAAATTAGCTAATGACAGTATTCTCCTGAGCCTTGATGTTTACATTAGGAATTCGAGAATAATTCGACGAGTTCTAAAATTCAAGATATATATATATATAGTTTGATTTCTTTTGTAATGCAAATGATATGCTGAAATATTGATATTTAAATAAAAAAGAATTAAAAAATAAATTCTATATATTACTAAATTGCAGGGTGGGTTACTGCTGGGGACATCGGCACTAGGCCGAAGCAGCGCATTCCTGAATTATGTGTTCCCAAATCAGAGCTTGACCATGCTAGACATACTTGCCCATATCGGCCTCCTCTTCTTCATGTTCCTCGTGGGCCTTGAGCTCGACATACCTTCAATCCGCCACACCGGGAAAACTGCCTTAGCGATCGCAATGGCTGGTATCCAGCTTCCTTTCATTCTCAGCATCGGCACCTCTCTTGTATACCGTTCAACCATTATCAAAGGAGCACGCCAAGGCCCTCTCGATATGTTCATGGGGGCAGCGCTCTCCATCACTGCTTTTCCTGTCCTTGCTCGCATCTTGGCCGAGCTCAAGCTGCTCACAACTGAGCTCGGTCAGTTGGCCATGTCTGCAGCAGCTCTCAATGATGTGATAGCTTGGATTTTACTAGCCCTTGCCATTGCACTGTCAGGCTCAGGGTCCCCACTTGTCTCACTCTGGGTCCTGCTGTCAGCTGCTGCCTTTGTTGTCTTCTTAGCTACTGTCATTCGCCCCATTCTTGCCTGGATGGTGCGGATGTCTCCAGAAGAGGGACCTGTGAGGGAGGTTTATATCTGTGCCACACTCATCATAGTCCTTGCCTCTGGATTTGTCACTGACACCATCGGTATTCATTCTCTGTTTGGTGCCTTTGTGGTGGGCATCATGGTGCCTAAGGACGGGCCTTTTGCCGGAGTTCTAAGTGATAAAGTGGAGGATCTCGTCTCCAGTCTCTTCCTCCCCCTCTACTTTGTCTCAAGTGGCCTCAAGACCAATGTGGCCTCCATTAGTGGTGCCAGATCATGGGGTCTCCTCGTCCTTGTCATCGCAAATGCATGTGTGGGGAAGATATTCGGTACCTTCCTTGTCTCTATCATGGTACGGGTCCCGGCCCGGGATGCTATTGCTTTAGGTTTTCTCATGAACACAAAGGGTCTGGTCGAGCTTATTGTATTGAACATTGCCAAGGACCGAAAGGTGCTGAATGATGAGGCTTTCGCTATATTAGTGCTGATGGCACTCTTCACCACCGTCATCACTACCCCACTTGTCATGGCTGTGTACAAGCCGGCTCGTCTTGTGGCTCCCTATAAGCACCGCACTGTCAAGAGTGCAACTGAAACCAACAGCGAGTTCCGCATCATGGCATGCTTTTACACGAGCCGAAATATGCCGTCATTGATCAACCTAATTGAGTCATCACGTGGAACAAAACGCCGTGGCCTGACAGTTTATGCAATGCACCTCATCGAATTATCAGAGCGATCATCTTCGATTTCAATGGTCCAGACAGTGACGCGTAATAAATTGTCCTTCTGGAATAAACGTTGCAAGTCTGGAGGAAAGATTGTTGAAGAAGCTTTCGAGGATTACCAGCAACTGAGCTCTGTATCAGTGCATTCAGTAACTGCCATCTCCCACCTGAGCTCAATTCACGACGACATCATCGCATCTGCACTAAAAAAGCGAGTGGCACTCATAATCCTACCTTTCCACAAAATGCTTGGTTTTGATGGCTCATTAGAGTCCATCAACCGTGCTTACCATGTTGTTAACCAGGGGGTTCTACACCACGCCCCCTGTTCAGTCGCAATATTGGTCAACCGTGGATTCGGTGGGGCTGCTCAAGTCTCTGCCAAAAATGTCATGTACTCCATCCGTGTGCTATTTTTCGGTGGCCGCGATGATTGTGAAGCGCTTGCATATGCTTCCCGCATGGCTGAACATCCTGGCATCTCTTTAACAGTAACTCATTTCATGGTTTCCAATTCTCCCAGTGTACCACAAACCAGTGAAGATAAAACAGCAGATAACATGGCAATTGAGGCATTCCAGGCCATGGCAAAAGGAAAAAACATGGATTATCAGGAAACAATTCTCAATGGTCATGCTGAGGTGGCAGCGGCGATCAGATACATGGGGAGGGGGACTGACCTATTCTTGGTAGGTCGGTCACCACTAATGCCAGAAGTATTGTTTGAAAAGCAAGGCTGTCCAGAACTGGGTGTAGTAGGCGGTTACCTGACCTCGGAAGAATTCACTGCAGCAGCATCAGTGCTTGTTGTCCAGTGCTATGATCCAAACAGTGACCCGTACACAAAATTGTACTCTATGGAGGGAGAGGCTTCTGTTATGTCAGCTACAACTAATCATGATATTGAGGCTGAATTAAACTGAGATACTAAATTATAGACTCTTACAGAACAATCAGCTTCGCTTGTATATAAATATGTACAATAAATAAATGGTCTCCATCAGGGCATTTTCATTTCAATAATTAAGTTATTGCTTCTAATCTCAAGACAAAAGGGGAGATCGAAATATTACAACAAATGGCGCTAACATATAATCATGTTTATATTTATCGTTTAACAATTATGGAAAAAGCCAACGAGGCGTTTATATGAGTGTTTTATTTGTAATATTTCGGAAGTCACTGCAACTGTAACTGTTCGACATGTTAGGAAAGATTTACAAAATTATAGAAGAATAAAATATTTTAAATTTCATCAGTTTGCATAAAGAGGGCATCATGTGAAGGGTGGAACTAGCATCAGATGTGGTTTTAATCTTTCCCCAGTCAACCTATATGAAAGAAATAAACAAGTTTTTTCATAGCTATTAACTGCAATCAACATTTTGTTCAACTGAACTATGAAGTACCATTACCATATTATCTTTTTTTATGTTCACAAGTGCAATTGATCCACAGCATAGTTAAACTTGTTTTATTGCGCTGACTGATGATAATAACCCATTTCTTTTCCCCAAAATAACGACATCAACAAGAGAAATTGCATTTTGGGACGAGATCAGTTGACAACTATAACCATGACGGCAACAATTTTGAGTTGTTAGTCAAACAACGCCTAACACGATGAAATGTTTCACAAATTCCTAACATTATGACCTTTAATTTCCCCCATCTAATCAGAAATCCCTTTAGAAAGCTACAATGTACATCCTATCTGAATAATATCATTTTATTAGTTCCACCATCAATATTGTAAAAATGGAAGGGTTCAATTAATGTGGCCTCGACAAGAGGGAGAACCACAGAAGCAAGGCTGTCGAACCCCATCTCTTTCCTTGCATCGATAGTCAAAGACCAGTTCTTCCCCTACTTCAATCTGCAAATGCCAGAACATAACATTACACTAGGTACAAACAGTCCAACTCCTATATTTCTACTTAGGTACTTCTGTTAGTTTCAATAAAAATAAAAATAAACTCAGTTGATTGAAGTGCCAATAACAAGCTTCAGAGTAAAATATGATTAATGTTTGCCATAAGTTTGCCAAAAATTAAAGAAAAATAAAGAAGAGTTTGTACATCACGTTTAGCGAACAAGCCAACATGAGCAAGCTGGCAGTCCATGCTCTCCACCAACACCAGATAACTTGACAGATTTGGAGAACAGCTGTCGTCAGTGAATGAATAACAGGAAAAATATATATATATCAGTACCACAATTAGAACAGGCAAAATCTGGTAACAAACACAAAATGGAAAGACCAAACCTGACTCAAGTTTTTTTGACAAGTCAACAAGCCAAGAAAAAGTTATTTTTGAGCTACAACATCTCTGATGGTCCCAAAATCCAACTGACCGAACTAACAGACCCACAACATGAAACCTAAACTCATCAAACCCTAACCTGAAAGGTCATCAGCAAATCCAAATCAATTTTGTCAGAAGGATAACCAAAATGACCCAATTCCAAAACTAAGTCACCCACCAACCATTTTTTTAACCAAATCCTGCAAAAACCCGAGTCCCAAATGACCCAACAACAACAACCAAGCCTTTAGTCCCAAACAAGTTGGGGTAGGCTAGAAATGAATCCCAACCGGAGTAAGTCCCAAATGACCCATAACAAAAAATTGACCAGACCACAAATGGCCTGAAACAAATGACACGAGACCTAAATAAACCCAAATCCAAACTGAAACCCAACAATGATTCCAGATATTAAATTACCAACCCAGGTGTGGACTGAACCAGATTATTGCGCACCTTTGCCCCAACCACTAACCCTCTTTAATTAGCATAAGGGTTTGTCTTACCACAATGGCTTGCCATCCATTACTCTTTAGTTTAATGATTATAATCTCCCATATTCTGCTATCTACTGGCATGTATAGAAGTTGAAGATTCAGAAGATATATACCTGTGATTAATGAAGCGGGCAACATTGCCATACTTGCTGGCATCAATTGCACATGCCATAGGCTCCTCACAATTACCTCCAGCATGGCCAAGATGCGCTTCAATCTCACACAAATATTCACACCCATCCTTTGATTGCCTGTAAATTAATAATTAATCATTGAGACATCCTATACAGCAACACAACTATGAAGGGAAAACGGGGCAGAGGTATTTATTTTACAATGCCGACCTCTCCCTTCTTTCACTGGCCTGCTCACCATTGACAACTTCTCCAACGTACTCGCAAACAAAGGTGCCACCTGGGATTGCTTCTACAGCCCTAACTCCCCAACCCTACAAAAAGAAGAATATGCATGTTAGATATTTTATTTTGCTTTTACAATTTGGATCAACAGTCAGTTGCTTCTTAGCACGACAAATTCTTGACCATTTCCGTACCTTAGATATAGTCATGAAAACTTCGAGCTTGACCTTAATGCCCTTCTGGAGAACTCTGTTCTGACAAGACGCATTGCATCTGCATGATGAATTGCACTCGTACACAGGGTACCCTTCCTACATTATAATTTGTTTTTGACAAAATTAAGTTTCTCAATTACAACTTTTGCACCAGCACAGAAGATGCAGAAGTTTTACTGCACAGGGGATTTTGCCTCATTTGAGCTCAAGCACCTATCCTTCATAGAAACCCAATCAAACTCAAAAAGGGGAAAATGAATAATGAAAACCAAGAAATGATACAAGGACACAAGAATAATTGAAGGCACCCAAACAAAACTTGCAAAGACGAGGATATTACTGGAATATAAGAGAAGAATATAGACTACCTCAAGTACAATAAGACCCCCTTCATCATATGCAAACTTTTCAAGCATGGGCTTGCCACATTTATCCAGTGCATTCTCGTAGTCGTTGTCGAAGAGGTACACATGATCACAGCTCTCTTGGCTGCATCTCTCCTTCGCACAACCACAGCCCAACCCTTTGTTCTACAGAGACATATACTTAAAACTTTTGCTTCTTGGACTAAAGATACTTAACTATCCTTCAACTCGTCAAAAGATGTTTCTGTTTCTTTATATCATTTTACCTTGTGTACTAATATGGCAAATAATACTGAGAAAATTTAAAAAGAAAAAAAAAGGCAGAATACGTGGGAGATGAATAACTAATTCATGGCATTTACCTTTCTAGAAGCTTCAAGAGATGGGTCAACAACCCGCTCAGTTACATAACTAAACTCCTTCCAGGGCGTGGATATACCATTGGCTAGATTCTCCTCGAGACCTTCAAGAGAATCCCTAATTTTTTCGTCTAAGATACAAGGTATAGCAACCTTCTCCTTGCCAAAACTCACATCACCACATAGCAAAACAATGCCGTCCCTCTTAAGACTCCAACCAAAATGCTTTGAATCAAGCACCACATGGTATTCCTCCTCCTCGAAATCTACCTCCATTGGTGCAAGTGGTTCCCCAATAGGGCTTAATGGGCCTAAAGCTGGTGGATCAATAGCTTTACAACCCTTGGGGCATAAAAATCCATCTTGATGCCACTCAATACGAGTGTCTGTCTCACTACAAAGCTTTGCGGCTTTAAGATAGATGTTGTCAGGTAACGACCCAAATTTGGCTTCTAACTCGGTAATTAAATTTACTCTGCAACAAGTTGAACGGGCAACTGACAGTATATCTGAGTTGCTAGGATGAGGTTTTGATTTATGGATGCCAGAAAATAGAGCCTGGGCTACTTTAGAACACTCCTCGTCTGTTAGCTGGCGGAGGCCAGTTGTTTCCGTATCAACTGAATCTTGCACCGAAGTCTGGTTTAAAATGGTCAATTTGATTGAGTTTTTCGCACTGGTTTGGTTCTTCTTGAATTTTAAGGAGGGCTGTTGTTGGTTTAACAGATGCCTGGTGCGATTGAGCTGGTATTTCCCTCTTCGGTGTGTGAAGGAAGAAGAACTGGCACCTGCTGTATTATCCATGTGGGACTCTTGGTGGTGCCGACCGAGATCTGGCAGTAAATCAAACTTCAACCCACAAATCTTGCAGGTGAATTTCTGTGGGCCATCATCGGAGATTTGGTTGCTAGGTGCTGCTACTGTATTTGTATGCTTGGCCTCAGTGCCAGTGCCAGTGCCAGTGAACTCAGATACATGAGAGGAGAGGACATGCTGCCACAACTGATCAGGGCTGGGAAAATGGCAGTTGCAAGATCTGCAACGAAAGAGAGTTGACTGTTGCAATGCTTCCACAGAACCGTGCTTCTCTTGCACATGAGATTCTAGCACCTTCCTACTGGTGAATCCCTCCATGCACACCGCACATGCATAACCTCTGAACAATGACCGTGCCTCTTTCTTATGCACATCTGTCCAGTGCAACCCTAATTTCTGATCATCAAAAAACTCCTGGAAGCAAATTTTACACTTCAGTCCCCCGACATTCTGATTTGATCCCTCGCTCTGTTCCACTATGTTAGTATTTTTATTCCCAGGAAGTGGATTAACATCAGTCCCCAAGCCCCATATGGAGGCTAGTTTCTCTTTCTCACTCACAATCAATTTTAACAAGTATTGACCAACCTCTGGGTCATTAGACACCACATTTGAAATCAGGTCTGTCTGGTCAGTAAGGTCCAGTCGGGATCGCCGTATCAACAACTTGCTCTTCAGAAATGAATACAATAGCTCACAGGCACGGTGCACAAGTAGCTTTTCTTGCCTTGATGTACAACTTTTGAAAAGCTTTATAATCACTTCCTTAGTGATAGGCCGGCTGCGGCCATCCCTTGCCCGTTTCAGAAATTTCGGTATGTGATTCTGGCAATAAAGATCAAACTTCTTAGCAGCTTCCTGGCATTCAGTGAACACTTCATGGGGATGGAAGCGCTCACCAATGCATTTCAAGACAGAAATTGAACTACTGGCGCTAACCACAAGGGCAGAGGAAGAGTTACAGGCGACAGTAAGAGCATGGGTTACATTAGGGGAAGGGGTGACAGCAATAGATTTAGGGCTAGGCCTAGGCAGATTGGTAGGACTAGCGATGGTATTATTATAACTATCAAGTTTATTTTCAATCAGAGTAGTTGTCTGTCCAAAAGTTGGAGATAAGATAATGGAGGTAGATGGCCCAGCACTTCTCTGAGCCCTCTGACTTAGTGGACTATTTGTACTATCTTGAAGCTTATTACTAAATGAGATGATGTCCGAGGAGGACACAATATTAGTCTGAATGTTTGCCGACAAGTCAGCACCAGGATGGAGCCGATGTTTCTTGCAGAAAACTGATCCAGGTTTGGCACGGTGCTTGCAATTTGTACCGTTAGTGGTTGTACCACGGCACAACGGGGCATCGACTGGAGCTCTCCTGTCATATGCATCAACACGCACATTGAGATGAACACAACAATATACATCTCCATCATTTGCCCACCTTTCACACTGCCTTCCTTTTGCTTCTATGAAAGCAGCACACTGCCTATACGAGTAGCCCTTCGGAGTGGCACTTGCCGGATCTGCTGTTTTAATGACTTCAACCTGTTTCACACTGCTTACTGGTGTAGTAGCAGTAACAGCATTTTCTTCATGTGGGGAAGATGAAGTACTGGCTCGACGTATTTCAAGTTTGGGGCGTTTTCGGCTAATTTGGGGGTCTGGACTTACAGGTCCATCAGCAATTGGGCGTTTGGTATCTTCACGAGACGCAGCGAACCATTTTGTGACATCTTGCTTTATGGTTTTCCACTCAGGAGCAAGCTCTGGTTGCATGAAACCATTATGCAGCTTGTCCATCTCTGTCCAGAGCACATTTTGTACCAATTCCTGACAAAAGTAACAGGAGAGCATAAGAACTCTACATATCAGTAATAGTCACGACTGTATTTGGGAAAAATAGAGTAATACCTATAATACAAAATAGGGGGAAAAAAGTTGCAATAAATTAGAACAAGGTACCTCCATAAGAGTTTCAAAAGACTTGGCACACGATGCAGAGCGACACCTCTGAACCCACGAATCAAATGAATCCTTCAGCCAGTTGCTACTTATGTAATCTGGGAGTATCATCTACAAGTAAATGTTGGCAACACAATGAAATGACCAGATCAATATTTCACAAACTTGTGCATAGCATTGAACTTAAGCTTTAAACTTACATTGCATAACCTAACAAGCATCTCTCCGAGGTCAGCATAACTTTTACAGCACGAAGCCTCCATAGCAAAAAATTTCCATGTTTCTGTTTTGCGTGCATCTTCAATCACAGCCTAACCAAACAAAAGAGGGATTCAGAGTTCAAGTTGTTCAAAAGATCAAAATAAAAAACATTGAATTTTTTTGTCAAAGAGAATAGTGAAAAAAGGACCTGGGAGTGCAAACTGTCAGTGAGATTGAGCATGGCCAGAGCGAGCTTCTGCATAGCATGAGAACGGGGAATGTTCAAGTCATCAACCATCTTCCTCCACTTGCTGTGGGTGCCGTTAACAAGAGGCATTGGGGAATCATTGATGGGACGGACAAGGAGGGTGTCAACCCAGGAGTAGGCCTTGCTTCGTGGGAAAAACACAGCAATGTATGTCTTTCTATCATGTGTCGGTTTTGCACTCAAGGTCAGGGAAGGACAGTCCCCTCTTGGGCATCTTATTCCTGTCTGCCACTTCCCTCTCCACTGCACACGAAACAACTCAGTTCTCTTAATAATGCTATTAGCCACGTTCTTTTTTTTGTGTTAAATTTATATGTGAAAGGAACCTAGCAAACAAAAATCCCCTACTTGACAATAAGTTACAAAAGAGCTGCTACATTTCCAGCCTTTTTTTTAAAAGAAAAAAACTCTTAACTGAACAAAAGAAAAGATCCATAATGATAGTTTGCCTGTAAAGCTACTAGCATACGACCTAATTTCTAAACTAATTGTTAGAATATTATCACATTGGACGGTTTTGAAGAGGGGCTGGAAAAGCATTTTTTTTTCCCATTTGGGGCTCCAAAAAGACAAAATTCATTAGTCTATCATGAAATCTGTTGTGATCTGCTGAAAGGTCCAACAAATCTCATGAATTCTTAGTTGATTTGCTTATAATCTTGTTTTCAAATACTGAATACTATGCACTAATCTCTATATAAATTCATAAACAAAAACAGTTGAGATAGCACTTTGTGAATCATTTTAACTATCGGAAACTTAAAAGAATTGTTGTATAACTTGAACACTTTCTTAAGAAAAAAAATATATACTCTTTTTCACTCATAGAATCCAAATAACTATAATTTAGAGGGTTCACTTAACTTCTGCCATCTATGATATGTTCATATCATAATGTGATATTTCCATTTAAAAAGCCAACTGTACAAAAGTTAACTGAGCCAAAAGGAAAAAAACGAACAAAAAATTCCTTTTCAGACATAATTCTGACAAGCCAGAAGATTTGAAGATGGTGTGGTGCATATAAATTATGAATTTAATTGGTTGGCAATCATATATATATATTAATGAAAAATCTTTTACTTAAACAGAACATTTGAAACTTCTGCCATCTATGATATGTTCATATCATAATGTGAAATTTATATTTAAAAAGTCAACTGTACAAAGGTTAACTGAGCCAAAAGGAAAAAACGAACAAAAACGATTCGTTTCAGCCATAATTCTGACAAGTCAGAAGATTTGATTATGATGGTGTGATGCATATAAATTATGCACAATGTATTAATTTAATTGGTTGGCAGTCATGTGTGTGTGTGTGTGTGTGTATATATTAATGAAAAATCTTTTATGTAAACATAACAGAATTTGCCTATTATGTAGCTAGGACAATTGTAAGTATATTGTGTGTGAGAGAAGAGAACATGTAGATCAGATTAGGAAATAATTAACACGTTTGTCCTAATAAGTAATTATAATTACATAAACTTGAGCACCTAAACTTCTTCAAAATATGTATAGGAACAACCGATCCCCATTCTACCTGTGGAACAGGCCTGCTGATTTGGATTACTAGAAAATTAACAAATTATCTAATTTCATAATGAACGTTTTAGCAAGTGGATATTTTATCGATTTCAATTATGGAAAATGTTGTTATTCTATTACTTTACACCCCTTCATTGATGAAGAAGAATTGCATTAGGACCATAATTCCCATATTTGATCCTTCCACCTACAAGCCACATTCCAGGTTGCACAACTTAAGATGCTAGTGACCAGTGTACCCAATCACTGGATACAGCAACCTGAACCTTTGCCCAGGGTTAGTAATAGGTTAAATAAAAAAACTCAAAAGAAAACTAGATAGGCACCTTGCAGTTCAAGAAGAGAACAGAATCACCTTGGAAGTGTCGCTAACCACAGGGGTCCAACACGCGGCTGAGAAGCTAGGGTTTTGTTTTGTTTGCTCGGAATGGTGTATGTACAAATATATATACATGGCAATATAGAAGGAAATAGGAAGGGCTATATTTATTGGGCTTCTTTTAAGTATTCTTATAATAACTAATCCCGTTTATGGGCCTAACCATTTTTTCTTTGGGCCTAATCATAGTGTTGAATCTGGTTTTATAACGTAGGATCATAAAAATGGAAAAGAAAAGGGGAGTTATCCGGATCTCAGTCTTCACATTTCAGAATATTGGCTAGCCTTTATTTCATTCCACAAACAATGACTCATCTTCAGCAGCCATTCCAACTTGGAATCTAACTATCCCCCTACCCACAGACCGCATACCAAGGGCCATAACATACTGCAAATCCTAGTGCTCCCTGCTTCTGGTAACTAAGACAAGGAAGATTTTGGAGTTCTCCCACATTACAAGGGTTCAATTAGCAAATACACAAAACATGGAGCACTGCTTTACAACCTTTTGCAAACTTCTGAAACAAAATAAAAAATTGACAGAGAGATGAGAGAGTGAAAGGAAATGAAAATCATGCAT
>CAXKVK010000026.1:0-25237 GCA_964058895.1 Carex divulsa
TGGTTGTCCTTTGACAAAGCTGGCTTTTGCTGTTGTCATCAGATAAATGGATCTTCAAATAAAATGGTTTAAATAAATATGAGATAATCTCAATACTTGAATTGCAGTGAACCCAAGAAAAGAAAGCAAACACATGCCTGTCCCTTGAAAATGGTCATGAGCTTTAAATTATATTTCAACAAATGCACTTTCAGCCTTCTAAGCATCACTGAATCAAGCTTCTCTGAGATGGCGATCCATGCATCATACAAACATCTCTATAAATTTAAGATAAAATAAAGAAATAAGTGAAAATTGTGAGCACGATAACATACTATACGGTACAATCAATACTCATTTAGTTTTTGCAATTCTTCTTGCTAAAATATTTCCAAATTACAAGGAAAAACTAACCTCGGCAGTTGTCTTTTGTACAGCATGAACTGCTTCAGCTTGGGCATTGATACAACACCATTGCAAATGCCTACTATATGAAACCCTCAGTAAATGTTCTTCTTGCATCCTACTCTCTGTTTTTTTCCTTCTCCTCCCTTCTACATTTGCCGAAACCACTTTTGCATTAGACAAACCATTTTTAACCCTAGAAGGGCTTGCCGTTCGCCTTACTGGAGAAGATCCACTGAACCGGTTCAACCCATTGAGCGGGGAGGCAGCCATTGTTGGTTTTCGTACAGGGTTATTGGGTTCTACAGCCCGCTTGACCCGAGCATTGCTTATCTCTGCAATAGTACCCCCTCTTGGAGGAGGGAAACACATCCTTGGCGCGATAGATGTGTCCAATGATCCAGAAGAGGTGCTGTCTGTGTCAGAAGAGAGGAAACACTCAGTTGAGTCAAATGAATTGCGCCTCACCACCTCATCACTAAACATCATCGACCGGCGGAGGGACTTAATTGCTGAAGCCAATGCAGGGCCTCTCTTTGTCAGAGAGCAATCCAAGCTTTTAGTTAGTGGGATGGGGTTTGACAAGTGCATCTTAGCCGAGGGCCAAGGTAAATGGGTTGCTGGTCGACCAGGGGCTGAGCCTGGTGCCACATTGGGGGTTTGAACCGATTGCTGTCGCTTGGGGGAGGGTTTTCTGGCAGGAGGGGTTGAGTCTTTGCATTTGGTAGTCTGATACACAAAGGATTCGCCTTGGAATGAGACCGAGAGGCTCCTGGTAGTGGTGGCAGAAGTAGTACTGGCGGTGGCGTTAGCGGGTCGGGTACGGGTGGCAGAGAGAGAGCGGGCAGGGAGAGGGGAGCTGAAGCGGGTCGAACTGGAGGTGGAAGTGGAGTTGCGCAAAGTAGAGTTGGAGCGGGTTTTGGACGCGCTGTTATCTGAGGAAGAAATAATGGGGGAAGGAGAGGGGTGGCGGGTTGTGGTTTTTGCGAGCTTAGGCGTGGTGGCCGCAACCACCATTAGCGCCGATCTGGAGAGATCGAGAGAGAGAAAGATCTAAGTTTAGCTACAATGTGGTTTCTTTGGAGAGAGGGAGAGAGAAAGATGTGGAGGCTAAGGTCAGGTACTTGGTTTACAGAGAGGAAAGGAGAGAAAGCGGAAAGTCCAAAAGAGAAAGGAGAGAGAGAGAGAGAGATGAGTGAAGTGTGTGTAGTAGTCTAGTAGAGAAGATGGTATGGTACATCAGGGAAGTAACTGTAAATGTTTATGCAGCGGGTTAAATACTGTGATTATCTGACCCGGAAAACGAAATACAATAGAGAAAGTATACAAGAGATTTGGTTTGGCAGCGGTTAACGGCACTGATGAGGGAGGGAAGGGCTGCCGCCTGAGAGAAAGATGAATTAATTATTTTCCTCATGTATCGGGGGGGCCACTGACATGTCGGGCCAACAATGCAGGTGCTTTATAAAGCTATGATATTTAATTTGTTTATTTATAGTGTTTCATGAGGAAATATTAAAATAAAATTAAAAAACAAATAATATTGTAGAGAGAGGGGTCAAATGACTCAAATCTGTGCGGCTTCGGTCGCTAGCATTAAAGAAACTGAGATATTGAACTTAACAAGCCGGGGCCCATGTCTAAACCAGATTCTATTAATTATTAAGTATAGCAAATATGATGAGACCACACGGCTAAGTAGTAGATATCCTCTGGAATTTTTGAAGATTTTACTTAATGCAATTTTGAAAGAAAAAAAAAAAAGATAGCACAATTAGTTAAAAAAAAAATTCTAAGATAGTTGGCTATTTAAAGATCGAGAGTTTGACTCCCAGTAATTTCATAATTTATGCAAAGATTTTCAATAATAAAAAAAAATAATCGGACGAATTAGGTAACCCATCTCAACTAACCCTGGTTCTTTTCAATAATTCATGCATATAGGGGTTGACTTATTGCAGGCGTAATATCTATAGCAATATAGCATGGTACATGAAATATGCTTACAAGCAAAGAAAGGTACGTAGCTTATCTTAATTATTAGAGATGAGAATAGCATTAGGGTGAGGTGATGAGATGGAACTTCTTCTTTACTCCACGCGGCTATGGCCTATGGCCATGAGCCCATGAGGTCACTCTGGTGAGTACTGATTCATTACTCCACTGACACTCCAATTTAGAGAGACTGCTAAACTTGGAAAAAATTAATTGAACAATAAGTTCCATAAAAACCAATCGTTGTATGCAAGTAATACTTAGCTAGCTAGGGAGGGCCAACATCTGTTTTACTACAAGCTTTCTTTCGTATAGCCAATTGTGTGATGCAGGAGCAGAGTCACTCATAATAGAATGGAGTTAATTAACTCTCATTTATTTTCAAATTTGTGTATTAATTTATAGGCAATTTTTTATATAATTTAAAATAAAATATTATGGATACTGTAAAATTTGACTCCATTTGATACATACAAATTTTATATGATTGACTATCATTCACATTTGATCTCCATAATTTAAAATTCTAATTCTGCTCTTGGTGTGATATCTTCCTCCACTGTTGTACGTTTGGATGCACTCTAAAATGGCTACTATTTAGAATAGTAGATAAGAATAGTGAAAAATAGTGTGAAAATGATGTTATTTGAAATAGTAAAAATGTTGTTTGGATTGTACATTTGGAATAGTGAATAATTGTAATTGATAAATAATAGTGTCAATAAGGTGTTTATTAAGAGAAAAGATAGGCAAGTGGGGTCTCAAATGAATTGTCATAACGTAGAGATAAAAAAGTGGTGTCAATTTTGTCATTTCAGGACTGTGTTGACGGTAATAAATATTTTTTTTTCTCTATTCACACTTTCCAATAGTAACTATTCCAACATTTCCATGGAATAGAGAATAGCAGTTATTCTCACTGTTCTGAATAGCAAAAATGTTATTTGAATGCACATTGCTATTTCGAATAGCTCATATTCTCGAATAGCCTCCTATTCTATCTATTCTCAAGTCCACTTAGATATTTCATGAAGTGATTAAATTTCGAGATTCCAAAAACATGCCTAGTCATCAAGTACTTTTAATTATTAGGTCAATTATTAATTATTATCAAATATAATTGTACGGTTGAACATTATATATTTTATTTTCTACTCATATTTTTTTTACAGTTAGCAGCAATTGTCATTGACAAATATATTAATATAAAATATATATATATATATTTACAAGGCCCTAAATTGCTAACTCATCCACCTAACACCATACAGAGATACCCAACCCGGGCATATCTGACAAAAGTAGTATAGAATGTGTATACCCAATTAAACGTACAAAATTAATTAATTTATTATATAATCACACATTAAAATTTCGTTCTGTAAATAATTTTTTTATGATGACAGCATTTATTACAATTTAAAAAAAAATTCTATCTTTAATAAATATTTTTCAATATAGAGTCCTAAAATTAGTCCTAGTTGTATTGCATTTTAAGCAAAATTAAGCGGCCCCAATTCCAATATAGCTTTGTAGCTATTAATTATCCTATTAAAAATGTGAATTTGCATTAATATAAAACAATTCATCAGAATATTGTTGTGCATATTATAACCGAAAGAGTAGCCACATTCGGTCATGTAGAAGTGGAGGATGAATGTGCACAAGGACAATTGTTAAATTATTCTATACAGTTCAATATTTCCTAGGATTTTATGACGAGTTTGGGGATTAATTGCATTATAACAAAAGGCAATTTTAGAGTCTATGAATGAGGAGAACAAACTGAACCTGTTTTAGATGTGGGAATCAATTATGATCTTTCAAATCTTTCCAAGCACACCATATTTTGCTCAATATCATAAACTGGTCATTGAAATTTGATTTGGGTCCTATAATAAGCAACCGATTTGTTTTAGTTTGTTCCTTTAGCCTACTAGGTTGCTCCAACTATCATATTCCACCTAAAAAAGTGTAATTGGGTCGTTTTGCTGGATGATTCATAATTGCATATATAGCTTTACCGGAAGCCAACCATGATTTTTTTTTAATCAATACTAAGTAATTAGCTTTTGGTATAAGAAATGATTCAATGTTTTTTGGAATAAACTAAAGCTTTTTAACAAGTATTTAAAAAATGTAATTAGGTTATGTTTGATTGTGGAGTAATCTTTTTACTCTGCACTTAAGTCATTAAATGAGGAATAAAATTAAAAAAGTAAGATGAAGTAAGAGATGAGTTAATCAAAGTTACTTTAGTATCTTTTTTAGTTAATTAACTTACTTCACACTTACTCTACTTACTTTGTCTATTTGTCTATTAGATTTATTGTTATAAGTATAGTTGTATAGGTTTATTTTTCAATATCTTACTTCTCCAGACAGATTAATTTAAATCATGACTTAAATTATCAAATGAGACATAAAAATATGAGGAGTAAAATGAAATAAGCAATTTAATCATTGTTAACTTTATTCCACGAGTGAGTCTAGGGTACTATGCATAGCACGGATTGGTCTGTAATATGGATCAATATTTTTGTTTTTAAAAACCTAACGGTCGATCCGAACAGTTCAACGTGATCCCCGTATGAATATGTACTTGCAGACCAAATTTTATATTTTTTAGAATTTTTACTATTTTCTAAGATAGATAGAAAATCACTTAATTTAAAAATTCTGGACCATCCAAAAACACTGATTTTCTACCAATCTTAAAAAATAGTAAAAAAATTCTAAAAAATATAAAACTTGGTCTGCAAGTACATATTCATACGGGGATCATGTTGAACTGTTCGGATCAACCGTTACGATTTTAAAAATAAAAATATTGATCCGTATTACAGACCAATCCGTACTATGCATAGTACCATAGACTCACTCTTATTCCCCAACCAAACTTGACCTTAAATAATAACTATTTGTTAAATATCAATTACTAAACGATAATTAAACTGATTAAACCGTTCATGACAAATCATCGGTAATTGCCGTTAAACATTTAAAGGCTTGGTTTTTTAAAATCTAATTAAAGATGATTGAGGTTCACATGTGATACACTCCACTAATTAAAACGTTGCTCTTCGTGAAGAGAATTAATTGTATGTTCGTACCTACACTAAAGAGTGATTGGAAAACTTTCTTCATTTCATGGCAATAAAAATAAAGATACTAATAATTTGTAAAATATACAAAGTATTTTGATCTCCAAAGAAAATTTCCTACATTGAGGTCTAAGACTTACACTGTGATTGGAAACAAAATGAGTGAGAATTCAATAAAAATAGATCGAATAGAAATGAATAGAATGAACATGATTTTAAATTGAAATTTTATAATCGGTTAGACTATTTTTTCAGAACGAATTCATTCTCAGCAATTATATAATTATCCATAAACTTCTTTTAATTTACAAATAATGCCAACAATATCAAACTTTTAGGGTTTACATTTGTAAGTGAAAGGAAACCAAAAGAAACTTTTTGACAGTGGATAGAAAGAAGAATCAAGGAGTAAAAACACACCTCGTCGAAGCAAACGAGGAAGCTTCTCGCGATTAGATCTTTGGTTGGAGCAAACAGGGAGAAAGAAGGAGTTTTGCGTCACTTCACGCGGTTCCGTACAATTCTCATCAAATACCTTCGTTTTGGCATGGATTTTCCGACGGAATTTCGAAGGAGAAAATTCGCACCAATTCCTCTTGTTTCCTTCGTCACCTCCGTTTCCGATAAAAAATACGACACAAATTCCGATTTTATTTCTCGTTTTAAGGGGGTGAGAGTCGACAGTGTTAAAGAGGCTACATGAATTGGGATTTTTAAAGTTGCTAAATATGCATCCCAATGTATGTGTCGTCTGTCCGTTTTGAATGCTTGAACATAAAACTTAGTTTGCATAGTAGAAATGGGGTGTTCTTAATTTTATCAAGTTTTTTTGCGAACTCAACTTTAAAATTTATAAAATTAACATTAAGCAACGAATCTTAACCGTTTAAACTCATCTACCTTACAACTAATGCATATAGATGCAAATTAATTTTTATTATTAATTTTGTATAGAGTCTAAGTGGTAAAAAAAATGTTTAAAAAAATGAATGCATTAAAATTAATTTATAAATCTTCTAATTTTGACAGCTTGACTATATACTAAATTAATTTTAAGGTTTAAAAGCTTTATATTTAGACGCATCAATCGTAAGGTAAATGAATTTTAATGGTTCAAATTCGTTATTTAAAATCAATCCGATAAGTTTTAAAGTTCAGTTAACAAAGAAACTTGGTGAACTAAAAAACACCCTAGTCAAATAGGAGACAGTAGATTAATTGAAAAGCAAGCCTTACAAGTTTTATTTCTCTCCATTATATATTACAATTGTTGAATTTTAAGAGGAAAATACTATGTTTATTGATTATGATATTATTTCAATATATTTATATATATGTTCCCTTTTTTATGCTACTTAATTTAAATAACCATTAAAAATTCCTCAATTACAAAATTTGTTATATTTGCTAATACTACTAATTGATCTCAATTGATATGTTATAAATATAATTGATATCTAATTGATTCTTTATCTTCAATAACAATCACCATTTATTTTATTCTCTAAAGCCAATTTCTTGCTCTCTTTTATCCGTAAAATGTCTGTAAAGGTTTGTAAGCTGTTATTTATGATTATATACACATGACAGCAACTGCCAAATTTCGCTCAAAAAAAATGTCAGGATGCAAATAAACTAAAATCTCATACATGATGTTAATTTGCCTAGTGACGTGATAATAAAAAAAAATGTCAGGATGCAAATAAACTAAAAAATTGTCAGGATGCAAAAAAATCCACTGCATTAAAAACATTGAAAGTGATCTAATCTCATACATGATGTTAATTTGCCTAGTGACGTGATATAAATCAGTGTTGTAAATAACGGTATGCGGTTGTCAGACGGACGGAGTACCGCCAAGCGATTAATCGGTATGCGGCCGATTAATCAGAATTATGCGGACAATTTAACGTTTTTATTAAATTTATGTATATATATCATAATTTATTAAAAATTATTTATTTAACTCATTAAACTTATCAAATAAATTTAATTTAAGTTAATTTTATTATTGTAACATGACACTATACTTATTTCTTCGTAACACGTAAGCATTTTGCATGTATAAGTAACACATTTATTTAATGAAAAATAAATTTGAGAATTAAGCTTTTCCAAATACTAATAATATATTATTTGAAAGAAAGAAAACATTCCAACATAAAATCACTAAATTTAATTTATGATAATAACATAATTTCATAAATAAACATTCGTACTAATTGAAAAAATTGCATTAGTAAGTAAAAAAAATATATGGTATATAAATAATAGAAGAATTAATCAATTTTAAAGTAAGTAAGAAGAAAAAAAACATATATTAAAAATATTGGATGAATATTCAAGTACAAATAAAACTACAATACATGATTTATAAATCTTATTATCACACACTATTATAGAAAAAAAAACAATGTGAAAAAAAAAATTCAATGGAATAAACGGGAATAAACGGCCGATTAATCGTTTTTTCCGCCAACAGGCATTCGTTAAGCGTATTCAGAACAGTTTGGCCGCCGTTTCCGATTAAAAGGCCGTTTAATTGGCTGTTAAGACCGTTTTTTTACAATACTGATATAAATTACGATTCCTCCTCTAGCAGTTAATTATATGTATCTTGTGAATACAAATTTAATTATTCTTGTTTGAATATAATGATAGGAGCTTAGTAATTATTTCTTTTGTGTGGATACTGTGTCTTGTTCCCTTTGATAGTCTTGTGCAGTAAAGAAGGTACTGAGAAAGTGATCTCAATAGAGAGCCGTCATTGTAAGAACTCATAAAGTAGCTTGGAAGCAGAAGAGCAGAAAAATATTACTTTTTATCTTGTTAATATATTCTAATTGGTTCAATTTGTATTTGGATTTTCATAGGTACTTTACATATGGAAATAACGTATAAAAGGACTGCACTTAAGACTGCATTTGAAGCACGAATTGTTTTATATTTTTTAAATTGCTGTGATGTTTTGTTCTCATAACTGCCCAAACCTATATATATACCGAACTAATTGTGCCGAATTTTCAAGCTACTTTTCAATCAATTGGCAACAATGAGCTCATCAAAGCCATCGTGCCTGTTCGGCTGGACAAGATTAAATCTCCTTTTGAACTCCTTTAGTTCTTAATCTATGTTAATCTTGCCGAACAGCATCTTCTTTTGCAAGATTAAAATAGCCTCCTTATCTGAAAATCTTAATCCTGGAGACCCTTCCTTAAGGTCCTGTCTTCTTTTGGAGCTCCTTAAGAACCGAAAACTGAAACTTTTTAGACAATTATATCCTTGCGTCTGACTTCACCTCATTTCTTTTTAATTTTTTATTGCCTTCCTTAAGGTCCATCTTATTTCTTTTCAATGTTTTAATGACCTCCTTAAGGTATTTTGGATTTCTTTTTCGTTTTTTATCCTCTTCTTCTCCAGAGAGAGCACGCATCCCTAGATGCTAGAAAGAAAAAATCATTCATCCCTCCGGCACTGACTGGCGGCTCTCCGATGAACAACCTTCAAATCTGACACCACACAGACATTCTCGCCGATGCGCTCTCTTTATTGACACCCATTTTAATAGATATTTTTTCTATTTCAATTCAGTCTTCTTGTAGCAGCGTGAATTTTTTTTTTTTAGGATAAGCCGGTAGGCATTGCTTGTATTAAAAATTGCAAAGTAACATACATGGTACTGATACATCAATCTAAAACGTCAATCTAAAAACAAGTTCTAGAGTAACCGAATTACCTGATTACCATTATCTTAGAAAATGAAAATAAAAATAAAAGATACATTAGGATACTCATTTCCTTGATTAACCACAAATAGTATCCTATCAGTTCTATTGGTAAGAACTCCAGATATTGGTGTCTCTGCGTGAGATTATGCATGCCAGTAATTTGTCCCATGGTTTGAGTTTAGCATGCCAGTAATTTTGACCTCTCTTCAGTTTGTTTATTTTAACTTTTTAGTTCCACATATCTCTTAAATTCGCTTGTTTTGACACATTATCCATTTCTGTATTGCTAGTATAAGTTGTTTCTTATGCTATTGATATTTCTTTTTTTGTTTTTTTTAAATAATCTCGTAAATAATTTCAAATTGGATAATTTCATTAGTGACAGATTTCAAATTGGCTAATTTCAAATTGGATAATTTGACACATTATCCTCTCTGGTTGTGACAGATTTCATTAGTGATATATTGTTATTTTCTTAGGTAATATGGATAATTTCAAATTTGAGGAGCTTATGAATGTTTTGAATGATTATGATGAATCATGGATTTTTTTGAATAATATTCTGATACCACATTTGGTTCAACATCTTCCACACAAGATCAAGATAAGAAGTCAATGTCAGGTGTTGAATATATAAACAACATACTTAATGCAAGGCCAGAAGTACCTTATGATTATTTACGAATGAACAAAACCAAGTTTTTTGTTCTTTGTGATGCAATATTAGCAAAAGGTATCGTTAATATTGATGAGGTGTCAATAGAAGAACAAGTTAGTATGTTCTTGCATATAGTTGGCCATGCCTCAAATATGAGAGGTGTTAGTTATCATTTTCAACGTTCCCTGGACACTGTCTATCGAACATTCAATGATGTCTTGTGGAGCATCATTGAGATGAGGAGCAATTACATCAAGTTGCCCGAAGCAAATACACCAAGACATGCTTGTGTCGGGGAACACACAAGTTTCTTTCCATTTAAGGTATTGTCATTTGAATAATTTACAAGAATAAAATCTGGACATATTGAAATATTGTATAAATATTTGTTATTATTCATTTAGGGGGCTTTGGGCGCTATTGATGGTACTCACATCCCCGCTTTCGTAAAGAAAAAGAAGCGACGAAGACACATTAATAAAGAGAGTTTTGTTTCTCAAAATGTCATGGCTGCAGTTGACTTTGACATGTATTTTGTTTACGTGTCAGTCGGATGGGGGGGTTCAGCTGCAGACATGAAGGTCTTGCGTTCAGCATTAAATGATGGTGGATTCACCATTCCTTCTGGTAGATATTACCTTGCCGACTTGGGTTATGCAAACACGGGTAGTTTTCTTTGCCCATATCGTGGCCACATTTATCATTTGGCACAATTTCAACAGTTATCTACATCAAATCGGTATCAAACAACAGAGGATTTGTTCAACCATCGCCATGCCCAACTTCGAAATGTTGTTAAGAGGACCTTTGGAGTATTGAAAATGAGATTCAAGATTCTTAGAATCATGCAACCTTATAAATACAGAAAGCAAGGCCTAATTGTGTTTGTATGTTGTATTTTACATAATTTCATCAAACGACAAAATGAGATTGAAACTGAAAATGATATTTTCTTGGAGGAGCAGACAATAGATGAGGAAGACGGTGATGAAGATGTTGAGCAATCCGGAATCACCACCGGTCTCAACGAAACACAGCTTGGAGATTTACTCCGAACGGGCATTAGAAATAGTTTGTGGGAAAATATGCCAAACCGAACAAGAAATCGAAGAGGATATGGAAACTAAATATTGTAGCTATTTCTTTTAATTACTCATACCTGCTGGAAAGGAATTCAACATCCAATCCATTTTGATCTTTATATTTAGAAATCATTACTTCTTCAAATTTAGGTCTCATATCTATGGAGCCGCATTTTGTAATATGCTTATCAGATTCTGTTTTGAAATCTAAAACTCTTGTATTTCTAATTTCTAATTTATTTTGTAATATACAAACTTTCTTTATCTTGTTCAGTGGTGGTGTATTTATTATTTTCTATTATTACTTTTATTTATATTTTAATTATATTTGTAATAATAATTTTGGTTAAATTTGACACAGTTCATTTTAGTGAAATTTATTTAATTATATTTAATTAAAATCATCACACAATTTTATTCACCAATCATATTATATGACAAAAACAATATAAGGGGTAATATGGTCTTTCACTCATCATATATATATATATATATATATATATATATATATATATATATATATATATATATATTATTCAAGCACATACTACAATCTTAATCCTTTCCATTTGCCGAACACGAACTCCCTAACGCTCCTTAAGCTCTTAATCTTTTACCTCTTAATCCATGCTGCCGAACGGGACCATCATGTTTTGCAGTCTGATCTGTCAAAATTACATCATCGCCCCCTGCACTATTAAAGTGGTATTTTTCTCCGATAGCCCTCAACAGTTGGTACACCTCAAACATAGTTGGCCTCTCTTGGATCCGTATCCTCTCTGTTACTACAGAGGATGCGCATCACTTTACAATTTGAGATTAAATCTCATCTGGTTTGAGATTTGGGGAAAAATAGGAGTCACTATTATTGGGCTTTAAAATTCGTGTCAAGTTAAAAAAACAGTCCGGATCCATTAAAAAAAGAATCATTCTAAAAAATTCTCTTTGCGGCACTACACTGGATACAAATTCGCCTCTCTTTTGGGCTCGGCAACACACCTACAAGCCACCTTCAAAAATTGCATAACCTCGCCCGCTAAATTACCATCATTCCCAATTATGTCCCTATCCACCGCCTCACCAAGAGCATTATTCTCTGAAAGGTGTTGTGCCCACTCTAGAGACTACTAGGTTTCCCTTGAAACTCTCAGGGGCTCTAGTCTCTAGAGACTTGAGTAGGCCTCTCTCCAGTGATCAATTCAAGCAACACAACCCCAAAACTATATACATCACCTTTTGGTGTTGCGACAAGAGTTCGTGAGTACTCTGGAGCTACGTATCCAAATTCACCAAACTCACCATTAACAATAACAAATGTGCTAAAGTGGGTTTCTATTGGGTTCATCAGCCTTGCAAGCCCAAAATCGGATATCTTCGGCTCAAAATTCTGATCCAGTAGACTTATTCAGTAAAGAATTGGATCTTGGTCCGGCCCATTGATTAATAGTGAATTGGGGAAATCAATTAGGATCTTTGATAAAAGAAAAAACTTATCTTCAAATAAATTTATGTGTCCCGCCTATTTAGTTATTGTGTGTGGTTCGGGGGGGGGGGGGGTGGTTATGATGCTAGGTTATGAATTTGTAAACATCATATCTCTGTTTTCAAAATCTAAAGAGTCGATCTGAACTGCTCAAAATGATATACATATTTAAATATGTTAGGAGATAAATTTTATATTTTTTTTAAATTGTTTACTATTTTTTTAGATATGTACAAAATCGATTTTGTTTTTGGACAGTCCAAAAACAGTGATTTTGTATCTATATCTGAGAATAATAAATAAATTTTAAAAAATATAAAATTTTATCTCTAGGCACACTTTAATATAGAGAACATGTTAATTTATGAATTTGTAAACCCAATATCTTTGTTTTCAAAATCTAAAGAGTCGATCTGAACTTCTCAAAATGATATCCATATTAAAATATTCTAGGAGATAAATTTTTTTTTTCTAAATTGTTTACTATTTTTTTAGATATGTACAAAATCGATTTTGTTCTTGGACGGTCCAAAAACAATGATTTTGTATCTATCTCTGAGAATAATAAATAAATTTCAAAAAATATAAAATTTTATCTCTAAGTACACTTTAATATGGAAAACATGTTAAGCAGTTTGGATCGGTTCGTTGAATTTTGAAAAAAAAATATTCATGCAGGAGAAAAAAACTTCAGGCAATGATTTTGCCAGCGTGGATTTTATAAACGATTTCGCCATAAGAAATTTTCTTACATAATTTTAAAATAGAAAACTCTCGTATATTTGTGAAATTGAAATAAAAACTGTCATTTCATATTAGAAACTCCAATAACACCAGGAACAACAGAGATACTCTTAGCTTCAAATAGAACCGAACATTCTCTGACGTTGCGCGGTATTCATCATATAGCCCATTTATAAATGAGGAGGGTTCCAATGTTTTATCTCCTCATACCTCATACATGACTCATATCCTATGTCTTCATTTTTAAAGTCGAAACAGTCGATTCGAACTACTTAACATGATCTCTATGTTAAAATATGCTTGGAGACCAAATTTTACATTTTAGAAAAAATCTATTATTTTTTTAAATTTATTGAAAATCGTTGTTTTTTTATGGTCCATATTTGTTTGTAAAACAGTAATTTTCAATAAAGGTAAAAAACATAGCAAATTTTTTTTAAAAAATGTTAAATTTGGTTTCCAAGTATATTTTAATATGAAAATCATGTTAAGCTATTCGGATTGACTGTTTAGATTTTAAAAATAAAGATTTAAAATATGAGCTATAAATAAAGTTTGAAGAATTGAAATATTGAAACCTCTTCTTTATAAATTTCTTTCTCGGTCCCAAGATGAGAGCGTTTAATTAAGATTGACTTGCGACCAGTGAGGCAGGGATTTGTTAAATCATGCAAACAGACAATTGACTTGTGAGTTGTGACCAGCGATTTGTTAAATCGTACAAATAAGGTAAAAGAGGATCGTCAGCGAAAAGAATGTCAAATCTAACCTTGTAGCTCCAAGCCTGGAACAGAGCTTTTACGGAAAAGGGAGCAAGAGCTTTTACTGCTACCTACTTCGATGCTTCTTTGAGATCCATTGCCTCAGAGTCATTGGCTTAATCATAATTTTGGCATCCAGCAGTCAACCTTGTTTTTAGTTGTCTCTCGGCACTTATGTCATTATTACTTTGGATGCCAAAAAGTCACCCTAGGAAACTAGGAAGAGAGAGGAGTGTGTCCGATGTCCATTGGGTCACAACAGTGTTCGATAGATGATTTCTACAATCCGATCTACTTTAAAATCTGTACGCACAGATATTAAAATAAATAACACGGATATTAAAGTAATGCGCACAGATTTTGAAGTGAATCGGACGGTAAAAACAACCATCGAACATACTCTGGTCCGATGGGCATTGGACACCCCCCTCTCCTAACTAGGAATGGCTAGATCTTTGCAAATAGACTCAAAATTTTTGTCAATAAGATAGAAAACAAATAGGTTAATGGTTTGAATTAAACAAATTCTTTTCTAATAAAGACTCAAATATGGAATTATCTTAAAGTAGAAGGAAGTTGTATATAAAAATAATTAACACTTGCATCACAGAGAGTTGTATCCACATGGACAAGTATCCTCCCGGGCATAGTGACATGATTCGCGAATTATTCGTTTTTTTTTTGTGATGTCAAACCGAACACCAAATTATTCGGTTGACCAACATTGACCGAATAATTTCCAAATAATTCGCGAATTTTACGAATTTTTTCCGAATTTTTCCTAGAATTTTATTTTTTTTGGTTATTTTTTATTTTTGCTCCCTTACAGAACTGAGATCTCTTATCCGAATAATACCGAATCATTTCCGAATTATTTCCGAATCACAAATTTTTGGCCTCGCCGAACCGAACCCGAATAATTGATTTGTCACTATGCTCCCAGGTACCGTAAAATATTCTCCTTATTTTACGGTTTGAGATTTACTCTCAGCCGTTTTGAGATTCAGACTAGTGTAGAGGCAGTATTATTAGACTTTGAGATTCATGCCAAGTTAAAAAGAACAGTCCAGATCCACTAATTGTAAAATTTTCATTTTCAAGTAACATAGAGGATGTGAATTCGTACCACACAGCTTCCCCAAATAATAAATTACACTTTTGTGCGTCGTAACTATCAAAAGCCTAATTTTATATCAATTCAATTCCGCAGCTTATACCAATTAAAATTCATCCAAATTAAACCAAGATCAAGTCACTTCTCGAAAGAATGAGCTCCAATAAAAAACAATGTTACGCGAGTAATTTACATAATTTTTTTTATTAAATTTAAAGTGAATTGCATGGATGAAATTGTATAGAACTAATACAAAAGAAGTTGCTATAGTTTGTGATGTGATAATAATAAACTATTGTTCGCAATTGCAAAAATATCGAATGCTCTTATATGCACTATATTGTAGACACATATTTTAGATTTAAACCAAAAGTTTGTGTAATTTCACACGATAAAACAAAGTCTACAATTATGATGTGTATTTGGTAAGTGTAGTAGTGATAATTTAAGTGCTTTAAGGCACTTTATTAATTGCATCAAACAGAAGTATTTTAAAAAATTGTAATGGGAATGAAGTCGCAAGTATCTTCGTAGATAGAATAACACATTAAATTCCTTTATCTTATAATTTTTTTATTTTTAATGATAATTAATTTAGAACATGAGGATATTTATCATCAATTAACTGCTGTCTTAGTATCAAACACTAATAGTCTTTTAGTCTAGTACTTAACTTTAATTTCACTTGCCAAATGTTAGCTTGGAATATACTATTGTGCTACCTACGTTTGGATAAACTCTAGAATAACTAGAATAGCTAATGTTTAGAATAGTAAAAAAAAATAGCTACTAGTTAAGAACAGTGCTATTCAGAACAGTGAAAAAGTTGTTTCGATTGCATATTTGAAATAGAGTTTGAAGGGAATAGCTATTATTTAATAATTTATCTATAAGATTAAATATAATACAATATAATATTAATTCAAATATTAAATGTAATATAATATTATTTTAAATATTATATTAGTATTAAATATAATATAATATTAGTTTAAATATTAAATGTAATATAATATTATTTTAAAAATTAGATTAGTATTAAATAAAATATTAGATTAAATGTAATATAATATTATTTTAAATATTAGATTAGTATTAAATAAAAATTAGATTAATGTAATATAATATTAGTTTAAATATTGAATGTAATATAATATTATTTTAAATATTAGATTAGTATTAATAAAATATTAGATTAAATAGAATATAATATTAGATTAAATATAATATAATATTAGTTTAAATATTAAATGTAATATAATATTATTTTAAATATTAGATTAGTATTAAATAAAATATTAGATTAAATATAATATATTATTATATTAAATATAATACAATATAATATTAATTTAAATATTAAATGTAATATAATATTAGTTTAAATATTAGATTAGTATTAATATTGAAAGCAACAAATGCTATTTCATATTTTTGTAAGAATAGCGAATAGCAATGCTATTCTAAGAACAGTAGCTATTCCAAATAGCTCTATTTCTCATTTGGATGCATCTTGTTCCGAATAGCAATGCTATTCTAAGAACAGTGGCTATTCTTGTGCATCCAGACATAAAAACACAAATATTAGATTTAGCGTGTCATTATCAGTGACGGATTGAATAAGGGAGAATAGAAGTCAATTGACTCTCATTTTTTTTTTATAGTCTTGTATTATTTTCTATATAATTTAGTAAAATGTATTGATACGGTAAAATTAACATCTATTATTAGCAAAAAAAAAATTATATAATTGATCCTCATTTTTCGAATGTCTTGCTCCGCCATTGATCATTAAAGTCCATCTTGAACAATTGATAGAATTAATTTTGATAAAGTTTTTATAGTCTTGTATTATTTTCTATATAATTTAGTAAAATGTATTGATACGGTAAAATTAACATCTATTATTTTCTATATAATCAATTGATAGAATTAACATCTATTAATTTTGATAAAGTTTTTCAAGAACATTTCGAATATATAGACTATAATATTTTATGCTCGTGTAATTGAAAAGTTCTTAAAATTTAACGATCAAAATGTATCACTTCAAACCAGGTTAATTAAAGTTATTCCAGCGCGGCACCACAAGTCGTCAAGTGTCAATTTTTTTTTGGCACATCTGGTGAAGCTTGTCAAATTAAGAACAAAAATGCTTTTCGTTTCTTAAACATATAAAAATATTATATTCTATAAAAATTGACTTGTTTAAATAATGCTAGCAGTCTGAACCACATAAGACGAGAAAAATCACATAACCTAGTTTGGCTCACAGTTACAATTAAAAAAAAAAAAGTGAAAAAAAAACCAGCAATTGCTTTTCCTTTAGACGAAAAAATTGCTAATTTTAAGTTCTAAGGTAAAATTAAATAACGATATAAACGGCGTGATCCCATTTTTATCCGTGCAATCAATTAATTTTGGGTATTGCTAATTAAGTAAAATATTGGAGGGATTGATTCTTTTGTTATTTGAAGTTCCATTGATGTGGTTGTACGTAGGGACGAATTCAAGGTTTTTTTTTGTCAAAGTAGAATAAGAAAATAACTAATTATGTTTAAATTTATTAGATAATCGGATACTAGATTAAGAAAAAATAAAGAGTGGAGAGGAGGAGCTGGGAGGTGGGATCGGGAATCGTATCATCTGCAGAGTTAAAAGGTGCGGAGTTCTGCGGTTCTTTTAATCTGATCCGTTTGTTTTGGTCAGACGAACCAGATCAAATCTTGTCTGAATTGAAAGAAAAAAATTCCCAACGTGACGATTACCTACTCCTGAACCAATGTAGGTTCATCTCCTGATTATATGTATTTAAAAATAAAGAAAATTAGTTGTGATAATAGAAAACATGTGTATCTCTAAAGATCATTTTTTTAGCGTGTAAGAGGAAAGATCATTTTTTTTTCAGTGGACAAAAAATGCTTCACTGATCATTCAAGATTGGTCGGTCCTGCTTTAAGAGTCCGAGGATGGCAAAAAACATGAGAAGGAATTTTTGTTTTATTTTACTGTTTTATTATGTAATGCTTGTAAATATGGCAGAAATATAGATGTCACTAGATATGTCTATGTAACTGTCATCGAGGCCGTTGTAAATACTTTCTTTGTTTAATATATTTGTTAACAGATAGCTTGTCCGCTAACTTAAAATAATAAAAAAATACCACATTTTTCTTAAAGGAAAAAAAATGTACGAGTCAAAAATATTTTTGTTCCAAGTATATAACTGTAAAAGCTACGAGGCCGAGCCATCAGAAGTACGTCTCGAACTCAAATCAATCAGTGTGCAATAAAACAGACATCCTTTATCAACAGTTCAACACAGTCCCTAACTCCAAGGCTTGAAACCGTTCGAGGGTCACGGCGTCACGCTACTCGAATTACACACGTGCTGTTGACCCGAACACTAACCACATCGGTCGTACGAACCTTCCCCTAGCCGAAATTGAACCCCTTTATCTCATGTCAAAACAAATTGACTGCCAAATACACCCGGACCATATTAAACTATTTGCTCCCGATATGTTTTACTTTCACTGCCACATGGGTGCTGCAGAGAGCAGTGCCGTCTTTCCGTACTCCAGGTGCAATAAGAAAATATCTTGCTGGGATCAGCTGCGCCAAGCTAGTGTAAGATACTCCGTGCAAGTCCCAGCTGTAGTGGCATGTCAATTTGCGACACTCGGCACGCCAAGTTCTAGTATGGAACTTAATTTTGTCAAAACCCGTGCTCCATGTCCATATTGCGCTTTCATCTGAGTTATTTTTGTTCAGTTTGCCCGAGAACCCTATCCTCTAAAAATAAATTGGGCACTGAATTTGGGACCCACAATATAAGCGTTATGTGTTGTTCGTTTCCCTCACGAAGAATTAGCAACTAGGAACCGCAGCGAATCAAGAGGAAATTTTCTTACAGGCCCAGGACGCTCGTTCTAAGCCCCGACCATTTTCTTACGAAAGCTAATTTTGAGCGAGAGCGCAGACATTTTCGAGCGAAGAATCGACAAAGTTTTGCGAAAGATACGAGATACGATTCCCTTCTCTTCTGAATTTGGCTTGATTTGATCACAATTAGGTTTTTTTTTTTCTCAATTTCTCTTACCCTGGTTAGTTTCCGAAAATTATTATCGGGTTTTACGATTGCCTGCTCGATCGGATTATCGTTTGAGATTTCTTCGAATTAGGGTTTTTCTGTGCTTGTATTAATCCGATTCGAGTTCGATTTTGATTGTTTCGAATTAAAAGTCGGTGATCTGGGGTTTTCCCCAATTTGGTAAGAGACGTTGAAATAAAAACTAACTTCTAATCAATTGTGCCTTGTTTTTCTTTGATCCAGCAATTGTACGCTGTTGTGGATTGCACGAAGCTCCCATATCGAGTTCAGTTCCCAATTTGAGCTGGGAAGCGTTCCCAATTTCGTCACCTAGGGTTTCCATCTGGAGCCCAATTTTGCACTTGGCTGACACTTTTTCAGACCCACATTCACTCCAATACAGTGAATTTGGGAGAAAACAATGTCCACTTGTAACGGACTTCCCCGTGTGGATTTAACAGAGCTAAAGTTGCTCTTGTTAAAGCAACTCGGCCGGCAAAAATTAGAGAAATACATGTACTATCTCAAGAGGTTACTCAGCAACAAGCTAGCCAAGTCAGAGTTCAACCGTTTGTGTGTCACCATTATTGGCAAGGAGAACCTAAACCTCCACAACAAGCTAATCCAATCTATTCTACGAAATGCCATTGCTGGGTCGGGCCCACCACCCAAAGAAACCTTACCTGGTTGCTCTGGCACTGCCACAAAGACTCCAAGTAGTCATTTTGGGGATGCATTGCTTTCTCCCTCTGGAAAAGGGAGATCAGTCTCAAGTAAAGATAGAAAATTCAGCACCTTGGGCCCACTAGGCAAGGCTATCAATGGCCCAGCAAAAGCACCAGTGGAGGTTGTCTCAGTAGAGGATGGAGAGGAGGTCGAGCAAACAAGGCATAGCCCGGGTGTGCAAAGCCGGAGCCCAATAAAAGCTCCATTTGGAATTATTCCAAATCCACGTCTCCAGAAACATCCGCGACTTGCATCTCCTTCTGAGCTGTGCATTAACACTGGCGAGTTGCCTAGTACAAGAAATTTGTTTGGGCAATTGAAGCGTAGGTGTGAGGCCGAGGGGCTCAGTGTGACCCCTGAATGTGCAATTATGTTGAACCAGGCTCTGGATGTGTACTTGAAGAGATTGATCAAACCTGCTGTGGATCTGGTTGGGGCTGCAGGTCGTCAGAGGGGGGCGGTTGGTACAAGTTTGGAGCAAAGTTGTGTCCGTGAGACCAGAACTGTGACTATACATGATTTTCGGACAGCAATGGAGATGTACCCAACTTTGCTGGGGCAGGATTGGCCGGTCAAGCTAGAAAAGTTAAGTTTTGATTCTTTCCAGGAAAGAAACTGAAAAATAAGAAGAATGTGATTTTAGGTTTTGTACTCTGTGGATGTTGTTAGAAAGAAGGGAGTTGAAGCTTTCTTATAATAGGTTGTGTGTTTACTGGAAAGACAGATTTGGGGGTTAATTTTTTTTAATAATTAGGTTTTGGTCAGGGGTTTTTAGATTTATGAGAATTAACTTGGAGTAGAGCTGATAAGTTTTCTTTTATAATTTTTTGTTTCCTTTCGGGGTTGTGCTTGTAAATAGAAGCATTAACCGTCGCTTTCCTTGCAAGATCTGAATGTACCATTACTGTTCTTTATTTAATAACACGGGTTAGCGCATCATTCTTGCCATCTTAGTAATGGATATTTAATTGAGAAATAGATTAGCTGGTTTTCATCCTTATCTGTTAGCACTATGAATATGTTTGCACCTGTGTTCTTTTATGCAGTTTTCTGAATGGGAAGGACAAATATTTGTGCAAAACTCTTGGATAATTCTTTGTTAAACAAGATTTGCTATTGATTGGTGTTGATTTATTAAGGTTATTGTGCCAAGTTTCAGTATTCGATGGCCTGGATCAATACAATGTGACATTTATGTTAAGGTCTTGTCTGGTCTGCTTCCAGCAAGATACTGGTATATATACACCCCAAACTGGGTAAACGATCTATTTTGGTTTTGGCACCAGATGGTCATAATCTATCAAGTTCTTTACTTTTTTTTGGGGTAAATTACTTTATTTTCTTTACTCGTGAGTCTCAACTTGTCTGTGCATTACAAGTATCTATAATGGCAAGTGTAGTAAAATAGTGTGTTTTTTTTAGAACCTGGCAGAAGCTGCCATGTGTGTAGTAAAATAGTGTGTTGCAGTTGTAGTTCAGTAATGACTGGTACATTAGGTACATGTGTTGCTGTTTCAGTTCAGTAATGACTGGTACGTGAGGATCAGTTTTCAGTTTCATCTGATGCCTTTGGTACCAGTATATCCAGTTGCCGATCCATGCCAGTTAGGTCACGCAAAATGTATACACCAGTGCTGTCCGGCATGAAACATGTATTTATTACAGCTGGTTGGACTGGTTCCACTTTGTAGTAAAATAGTGTGTTGCAGTTGTAGTTCAGTAATTACTGGAACATGAAAATCAGTTCAGTAATGACTGGTACATTAGGTACATGTGTTGCAGTTTCAGTTCAGTAATGACTGGTATGTGAGGATCAGTTTTCAGTTTCATCTGATGCCTTTGGTACCAGTATATCCAGTTGCCGATCCATGCCAGTTAGGTCATGCCAAATGTATACACCAGTGCTGTCCGGTATGAAACATGTATTTATTACAGCTGGTTTGACTGGTTCCACTTTGTAGTTCCAAAATCTTTAGTTGATTACAGCAAAGTTTTGGCTCCATATCACTTCATGGTTTTTCATGGCGCAATGACAAATCTATACTATACTCAGTATCTTTGTTCTGGACTATTTAAAATCTAGTTGAAGGTCTTATATTCTACAGCTTAGTATCAACTATCAAGCGAATCATTTCTCTCTGTTTTAGCTCTGTGCGAAAGAACGCTTTCTTATCTCGAACAGAGAGTTGAAAGTATGCAATTATTTTCTAAAGAACTAGAAAATGCATGCTACAACAGAATTTGATGCTTTTAAATTTTGTAAGGAAGACAAAATTCTTTTTCTACGATATTCCTGTGAAATTTACTCATATATTGTCTGAGATAAATGTTACTAAATATGTTGCTACCTCATTGATATTAGCCTGTGGTGGTGTACTGTTATCTAATTCTTTCTTTTGCAATAGGCTTCACTGCCCTATCATCCCAAAATAACGTCAATAGCACAAGAACTTACCAGGGTGAATTACCAAAAAAAAAATTTAACAGGATGGAGTTTACATCCAAAGCTCATAGTGTGCTATGGCAGCCAGCTGTCATTGGGTCGATGGCTGGTGGATGGTTTTTTTTTTTTTTTACAAAGAAGAATCTCGGCCTTATAAGTGTAATCTTGATCGTATAAACATTATCGTACATCCCTCCCTAGGTGTGTTAATGAGTTAGATTCGGCTTGACTTAATAAAAGATATATAATAGTTCAAGCTTGACTCAGATCAATTTAGAAATAAAAAGTCTGTCTCGGCCTATGTAAATATTTGGCTCGCTCACAAGTTAAAGTAGTTATAATAGAATTTTAGTTTTATTGATTAGTTTAAAGTATAGAGAGAAGTATTTGAAAAGAGAGCTGTTCAATTAAGAAAAATGGGACGAGATAAATAAAACTCAAACTAATTGAGTAAAATATCAAACTAATCAAATTCATACCGACAGCTTCAAAAGGCATCTAAGCCTAGTGATTTGCGGTCCGGCAATTTTTTTCATAATCAAACAATTAAATAAAATAACAATAATAATTCAGTTTTGAAAAAAAATTCAGCCATAATCAGACTCCCCCAGAGGGGCGATTTACTCTGAAGCCAGACCGCCCCACTAAGGGGCGGTTTACTATGAGACAAAAACGCCCCCCCAGGCCCCAGGGGGCGGTTTGCTCTGCCTAGCCTATATTTGGCTGTTTTCTCTTTCCTGTCTCACCATAACTCATATTGAAATGTTAGAATTTTTTTTTAAAATGTTAGAAATTTGAGAAATAAACAAAAAACTAATATTGAACGAAGATTGCTTCCTTTATTTCAGGTACTGATTTCTACGGTAAATCGGGCACGGTCCCAACTGGTTTTTGCAAGATTGCTTCCTTTATTTCATAAATTGAAGTATTAGTATCCACCTGGAAGCCGTAACTCGCATCTTTTGAGTATTGGCATCTTTTGAGTATTGGCATCCGAACTCCCTTTTCGAGAATTTTCCACCCAAATACAATGCAATGAACATTTTTAGTTTATTTCTGATATTACAAAAGAAATTAGACGTTCAATATCAGTTTTTATGCTTATTTCTCAATTTTCAAACATTTAAAAAAATAATACCTTGGTCACTGTTGATCGCAATCGTCTCAGAATCGCCTAAAAATCGCCTCACAGCACTGTTTGAGAGCAGGATAGATTAAAAAAAGAAGAGTGAGTGAGTTATGGTGAGACAGGAGAGAAAACAATCAAATATAGGGAGGCAAAGCAAACCGCCCCCTGGGGGACATTTTTGTCCCATAGTAAATCGCCCCTCAGTGGGGCGGTCTGGTTTCAGAGTAAACCGCCCCCCAGGGGGGCAATCTGGTTATAGCTGAATTTTTTTTTAAAACTGAGTTATTATTATTATTATTTTATTTTATTGTTTAGTTATGAAAAAAAATACCGGCATTGTGGTCGAAGCCAAGGGCGGATTAATTCATATTTGATGCACATATTTGAATAACAGAAATATATCTATAATTTTATTTTAAATTTGAATGATATTTTTTTAATTATTAAATAAATGTACTGTAACAGTTGAATGTTAGTAGTTGACATTATTTTTCTAAGCGAAAGTTTTAATGTGCGACAAAATGATAAGCATTACATATCCTCTGAGACATCACAATTTTTGCGTGACCGACGTGTCCACCCTATTCGGGGGGTCCTAGGGGCAGTATTATTTGAGCTCTGAGATCCGTGCAGGACGTATTTGAACGATTGAGATATTCCAAAAAGTCACGCAAAATTTGAGATATCCCAGAGGAGGCGAATTCATAAATTGCACTGAAAAATGAACAGAGCCATTACAAAATTTCAGTGATCATAACTCTGCAGCACTATGTATAGCCGGACAGAGGAGGAACTCAGGTATGGCCAAAGATGGCCAAATCAACCTTATAATTAAAATTTTTTAATTATATATATTAAAATTAAATGGAACTTTATTTTTTTAAAATATTTTATATAGTCTAGCTCCCTTCAATAAGTAATAGATATTGAGTTGTAGTCTAATAGTTAGAGCTCTATTTTGTAATTGAGAGGACATGAGTTCAAATTCCACTCATTACATATTTCACATATTAATTTTCAGCCACTTCTATTGAAATTTTCTAGTTTTGCCCTTAGCAGGCAACATTTAATGAACTATAGGGGCAATAAAAATGCAGCACGATTATTTGCACAGGAATCAGTCCAGAATAATAAGAGCAACAGGAAATAATTTGGGTGCGTATCCTCTGAGATATCTCAATTTTTACGTGACCAATGTGTCTGGTGCCTATTCGGAAAACTGTAGGGGCCGGTATTATTTGGGCTTTGAGATTCGTGTAGAATGTATTTAAACGATTGAGATATCCCAAAATGTCACGCAAAATTTGTGATATCTCAGAGGATGAGAATTCAAATAATTGTCTGTCCGTCAGCTAATTGGATATTTTTATAGGTCTAGTGTATGCATGCTGATTTGTAGCGGGTCAAAATATAATGTGCAAGATAAACGAGTATATGTGCTGTACATATGGCTGCTCAGAGATATTCATGATAAAACAGCCAAGCCAGGAGATATGGTACTGGGTTCACATGGCGATAAACCAAGTCTAATGCGATTGGCTCATGAGCCGGCTGCCGAGCTCAGCCATATTTGAGTAATAAAATATGAGCCGAGCCGAGCCGAGTTCGGATTTTATTTCGTATAGGACCTCACTCGATATGATTTATTGAGCTGTCCAACTCATTGACTCATAAGCCGGCTCGACTCATTAGTAGGCTTAGACATCCCATATCAACTATCATAGTAACCAGATTCGTGAATTATTCGGATTTGAGCCTCCTACGAATCAATCAGCGAATAAAACGTTAACTCG
>CAXKVK010000027.1:0-19210 GCA_964058895.1 Carex divulsa
TTTTGCAAAATGTAGGTGTTAATTATCCACACATTACACAGTGCATCACAGATTATAGAAATTTTACATATTAATTCCACAATAATTAATATTACATTTACATAATTCAAATTTTACTAAATAACACAATAATAATACTATATTATCTAAATATCACATTTTCACAATACAAATTATGAAAATTAGTTAAATCACAAGTAGCAGCATGTATTAGTTGAGTGATAATTATGAAACAGATTCAGAGTAAGAAGTCATCTCTGCAATGATGATCAAAGCCGTCAACACACTTGTCACAAATTCTACAATGTTTGCTTTCTTTCAACACCTGTATCATAGTAGTACACTACTCAAATTAAAATTCTGACATTTTAGTTGATAACTTAAAAGCAGATTAATTAACAAACAATCATACCGCACGACCCATTTTGTACTGGTTGAAACCCCTACCAAAGAACATTCTGTATGTGGTCTAATTGCCCCCTCTTGAAATCAGTATTTTACACTGAAAAATAGTAGCTGCTATTTTGGTCATGTTCAAAACCAGTATGTGCTGGCTGTCTTTTTTTTTTTTTAGTGACTTCTAGCTGTCTCAGTACTTGCTAGCTCAATACTTGTTTGATTACCAGAATTTCACTCTATTTACTGCAACTTTTCATTTCACAATGGAGGATAATGTAGGTTCAACATATATGACACTGAACATTAATGTGAACTTGAAGATTTAATGATCCAAGAAATCATTAGCCTGGGGACTAAGAGGCTAAATTTTATATAAAATCAAATAGATTGAGAAAAGTAATATACAAAAATTAGAAAGAATATCACTTACAAATCGAAGTTGTTGGATGGATTTGTAAAGAGACTTCTGGGGCACAACAATGTTGATGGCATGATAGTCGACTTCTACCTTGCCATCACAAAGGCAGTAAACTGGACTGACAGTGGGCTCCTGTTGTCATTGCCACATCATGCCATATTAACTAAGGCTATTAACATATACTTATTATACTTGCTTATTGAGGAAAACATCAAGACATAGCCAATTAAAAAAAATTGTACCTCACTGTAACCATAAAAGTACATAGAAACTCATGAGAAAAAATTATGGGGGTAAAAGAGTTTTGAGAAAAATCTTACCTGCAAGCCAGACAAAGATGTTTGACTAATAACTCTCTGTGCCACTTCTTCAGCAGTATTGCTCCTCATGTTTGTTGTTACCTATACCAAGTAAAAAGATCCATTTTAAAAATACTAAAAGAGCAAGAATATAATATCAAGAAAAATTGGACGTATACCACTTATTATACTTACTAGATATTTCCCCACCCTAACTGGAAAATTAGATATTTATCCAATAGCAACCATATTCATTTTTATGCATCAAAACTTCAATCCTTTTAATATTTCCTCATAAACTTAGTTAATTGTATGAATATGTGATTTACTTTTGAACTCTTTCACTGCTTCCTCTATTCACACAATAAGAGAGTTAAAGAGCGTCAAACCTTGAAGGTACAAAAGAAAAGAAAAACGACTCTTAACGGAGTTGTTTGTGCTACCACCATTACCAATGAAGGATAAATTTGTCATTTTAATTCTAAGACTAATCACATGTTTGGTAATTTGACTAATGTTTTGGGGAGATCAAATGGAACACATTTTTTTATTAGTAAATAGCCAATATGAAAATTTTGATGGGAAAATATACAAAGTAGATAGAACTAATGGTATACATACAATTTTGCTTTACAATATGAAGAGGATATGAAATAATATATATATGAACCAGTGTCGCCTTCAACTTGGCTTTGCAAAACCTTTCGAAGTAGAAGTTGTTAAATGGATTCTAAAAGATCATCATAGTTGAAAAAAAATTACATGGCTTTGCAAAACAGTGTCGTCTTCAACTTCTTTCTTCACACAAGGTTGTACCGCTACTGACAAGATCTACAACAGCATCAGCTGTCCCATCTAAAATCAATTTTGGGTATTAGTAAGTTCAAACTAAGAATTGTAGTGGGAATCCTTCAAATTAGCCAAAATAGTGAACCATCAGTAAAACAAATTAAAGAAAAAAACCAAAAAATTGAGAATTTTCATCAGAAAACGAACCTGAGTGGGAAGAGAGATTGGGACAGAATCATGCGGAGATCACCCCTCGAAACCTCAAAAAGACAAATGAAAACAGAAGCTGTCCTGGGACGGAACTGATCAGGGCGGGAGAAAGTAGCCGGTGCCGTCGACTCCGCCACGGCCATGGGAGAGAACACCTTGCCCTGAGCATCCACGACAGGAGCATCGTCGTCAGAGGTAGTGGCATCAAGGGACGAGGGAGGGAGTTTGTAGAGGCAGAGTTGCAGGCCAGGTTGGCGAGGCGAAGCGATTTGATCTGATTTGGGTTGGGAGGAGATGTCGCCATGGCTGAGAGAGAACCCTAGGCAGAGGAAAGTAAAATGAGGAGCCGAAGGCTGATAGAGAGAAACCCTAGGCAGCGGAGGAAATTGAGAAGCCGCGAAATGAAAATGAGGAGCGGGAATGAAAAACTGAGAAATAACTTAGATTGCGGAATCAGTATCGGTGAAAAATTATCCGATACTGTATTTAATTTTTTATCGGTTATTTAGAAACAAATGATACAAATAGTTCAAGGACAGATTATCGGTTATCTACTAATAACCGATACAAATAGTAGACTTTTTGTATGGTTATTAGTAAATAACCGATACAAATATTCTGTATCGGCTCTTTACCAATAAATCGATACAAATAGTCTAGTATTTGTGTCGGCTAAATATTGGAACCGATACAAATTTTATTTTATTTATAAATAGATTCCTAATGCTAAAGTTTTCAAAAGAATATTTAAAAATTAAAAAGTTAAAGTCAGATTTTTCTTTGAACATTCATAAATCGAATTTTAATGCTCAAGTTGTCAAAGAAATATTTAATAATTAGAAAGTTATAATCGGATTAATCCAAACATTCATAAATCTAAAGTTTTAAAAAAAAATTATAAATTTAAAATCGGATTTTTCTTCGAACATTCGTAAATCCGCTAAAGTTTTAAAAAAAAAATGGTAAGTTAAAATCAGATTTTTCTTTGAACGTTCACAATCGGATTCTAATGCTAAAGTTTTCAAAAAAATATATTTCAAAACTATAAAGTTAAAATCGGATTTTTCTTCAAACATTCATAAATCAGATTCTAATACAAAAGTTAAGTGAAGATAGGGGTATTCAATGGGTCCGGTTTAGTCGGTTCTGAACTGAACCGAATTAGTTTGAACTAAATGGTTCCGTTCTTTTGGTTTAATGCTTCGGTTCGATTTGCTTTTTAAAACAAAATTATAACTTTGGTACATTTCTGTTTGGAAATTTTTAAAACCGAAATAACCGAACCGACTGAATTTTATATATTATAAATTTGTTTCAGACTGCTCTGGTTTATTTCTTAATCAATTGCTTTAAATATTTCGGTTTATTTCTTAATACCCCGGTTATTTCTTGATATATTTTGGTTTATTACAAAACAATTATTTTAAATAAAAAATTAGTATATTTTGGTTTGAAACCGAACAAAGCAAAATAAAGATTTGGTTTGGTTTGGTTCAATTTGATTCTATTTTTGAAACTGAATTATAACTTTAGTTTGCCCAGGTCGGTTCGGTTTCAACCGAACCAAACCGTTGAACACCCCCTAAAAGTGAAGATATATTCAGTTGGAAAAATGACTCCTACTTGTAGTTAGTTCAATTGCAGAAGAAAAAAATCGTTCAAAATGGGGAGGAAAAAGTTCATTAAACTTGGCGTAATCATGTTGACAATATTTGTTTAATAGAAATTATTGTTAAATTAAATACAAAAATAGAAAAAGAGTTGCCAGAACTTTTGAACATAGATGATTTTGAAAAAAAATCTACTCTTTTTGTTTCAGCAAAAAATTCAGCTACTGATTCTAAAAAAACTCTCAGCGCTTTTTCTATTTTAAGAAAATCCAGCGACTACTTCCGGAAAGAAAAATATTTTGGATAGAAAGTAATCAGCTTCAAAGTTTGAAGCCGAATGTTATTTTTTTTTATCTATCTATACCATAAAAAAAATTCAAACTACTCTTTAAAATTTCTATATTATTTAATAATAAAAACACCAGATTTGAGACAAATTTTCTGACTTTGCTTTTTCAGGAAGGAGTAGTAGGTCCGATGGACATCAGACTTATTTTTATTTCAAGACTTTGTGCATACAAAAATTAAGACGAGCACATACAAATATTACGAGTAGAACTAGAGTGCTCCTAAGTTCACCAAGTCCCTTTGTGAACTTAACTCTTAAAATCTATCGGATTAATTTCAAACGACGAATTCAAACCATTGTAATTCTTCTACCTTACAAGTAATGCGTCTACATGTAAAATTTTAAAATTTGAAATAAAATTGTATAAAGTCAAGTGGTCAAAAAGTTTCAAAAAATGAATGTATTAAAATTAATTTATAAACCTTCTAATTTTGACCACTGGACATTATACTAAATTAATTCTAAACTTTAAAATTTTCACATGTAGACGCATCACTCATAAGGTAGAATGATTTCAACAGTTTGGATTCATCGTTTGAAGTCAATCCGATAGATTTTAGAGTTCAATTCACAAAGGGACTTGGTGAACTTATAAACACCCTAGTTCTATTTCAAATATTGAAGTGAAGGGGTACGGAATTTAAAGCAAATTAAATGATTCTGAAACTTATTAGACTCAAAAATAGATAAGATGAACATCAGATCTACTCTGCAGTCTTGCTTTTTAGCCTTTTACACTTCTTATCTTCACATATTTTCCTTGAATATAATTATTAATTTTGTGTGGATAACTTCGTTGTTCACTTTAAAGGTTTCAAATTTGAGAGTTGAAGATTGAAATGATATCAAGTCAAAGTGGGCTCTTCCACAATGATTAATTAATTAGTTCCCATTGCTGTCAATTTACCTAAGGAAGAAAAACACACACATAAAAAGTTCCATTTATTATTGCAAATTTGCAATCAATACTTTTAGCCTCAAATTTCAAGTGCAAAGTTAAAATGACAAATGCTCTTAAATTTGAATTGACAGGAGCAAGTATAAATATATTTATTTGGAAAACATTAAAGTATAAATTAGTGTTAATAAAGTCAATTGAGAATCATTATTGTATATGAATAAAAACAAAAGATAAATCTCAATTAATTAACAGGATTTCAATTTGTGAGCATCTGTTGTTAATGTCGTGCCAATGAAGAAACAGTACATCTCTTTTATGAATGCATGTTATCTTCAAATCAACATAGTTATATCACCTCTGGACGAGATCAGATATCAAAACTAATACCAATATAACAAAGGAATGCGGAGGACTACATCTTATTGCGCAGTTTATACTTTGGAGTGAGATGTGCATGACTGTTTCGAGGCCAACACAAAACGATTAATGAGATGCTTGAAGAAATAAGAACACAATGGTACCTCTTACAAGAAAGAAGAATAACAGCAACTTAGGAGTTCATATTGCCTTCTTTTTTTTTCCTATTTTGTAAACTCTGTTTCTTCATTCTGTTATTTCTCCTTTTTTTTTTTTTCTATTTTGTAAAATTGGAGATATGAAGAAAACCTTTTTCAATCTTCTTATTTTGTTTCTTTTGTGTGTGTATGAAGAATATTAAAAGATTTTCAATATTATATATGAGCTGTCGGCTCATGCGCTCTCCGGCATACTCCTCGATGATGAAGCGTTCGCAGGGGTTGATGTAAGAGGTGAACTTGATAATAAGAACGAGGAGGTGGCGGTTGAGCTCATAGGGAATAAATTGGCGAAACATGGTCCAAATAATAGCTAGACCACCAATGGTGGATGTTAACTTGGTGCTTGGTGCCATCAGTGCCACATGATCAGGAGTGGATCCAAAGAGCTTCAAGGGTAGGTACTTGCTTATTCTTGGATTTTAAAATTTTATGGGGATCCACTAGCATTATATGGTAGTGCCTACTCCGAAAAAATGTTAGTGCCTACTCCTGATCTAGTAGAAAAATAAAAAAACACAGTCCAGCAGAGATATACACTATGAATGGAAAAAAATTAGGGAAAAAAGGAAAACGTGTACATTTTGTGTCTATTCCTAATCAGAAAGAAAGAGAAGAATGTCACATGTGAGACCAACATCTACAATTTAATTGAATGGGCCGGTTTGGTTTCCATATTGGGCCATATCTAATTTTATTTTTATTTTTATTTTTTGTTTCAATTTTACCCAGTAGGGCTCAATCAATGTAGAGCTTAACACATTGAATTTAAAAGACAATAGTTTTATTTGGATTTAGTTTTTATCAGTATTCTAAATATCTAGTTATAGTTCCGCCATAGCTTTTTCAGATAATAAACGCTACGCTATGAGATAAAAGTGCATTATTTCAGCTACGACTGCTATAGCTGTAATAGATAACCGTTTTTATCGCTACGCGCTATGAGCTATTGCTACTGCTATGCTACATAGACTTTTTTGCAATTTCATTGACTTCTGTACTTCAGTTCATATTTATGATACTACATGGCCTATTATAATAAGCATGCTAAAATCAAACTATATGCCTTTATTCCTATTTGTGATTTAGTCTCTAATTTTATATCAGAAAATATTCAAATATTAATTCTTCCTTTTGTTTTCTTTTCGTCTAGTATTCACATATGAAATTATTGCCGTTCGTTTATTGAAAGCTGATTTTGATTATAATAATATATAAAATATTCAAATAGGTATGCTAACTTTATTCCACTATAAAATTAATTGCTCTTCGTCTATTAAAATATGTAATACTATGAAGTATGAATTATTAAAAAATATTACATTGTATATTCTTTTTTGTTCCCTTCTAATTTGCTTCATTAAAAAAAATATAAACTTAGATAAGTTATCATTTAGTTATTATCATAATTCTCCAATATTGATCATGTTGATAATTAGTAGAAATATAGACTATAAATTTTGAAAATTAGAAAAACACTATGTAGGAAAGTTTCCGCTATAGCTGCGCTATTCGCTATAGCTTTTTTTTTTTTGCCTCTCCTCTATACTGCTATAATTGCTATTTAGAACCTTGGTTTTTATTCATTCAATTTAAAATGCTGTAATTTATTTTTAATTCTATATTAGTGAATATTTGAGTTTTGTGTTTTGTCTTATTACTAATTTCTTACAAATTAAAATTATATAAAACATTTCTTATTTTTCTAAAACAAAACAATTTTTTTCCCAAAAAATCGAGCCAATCAATCAGTACAAGAGAACAACCATAGAGCACTAACTCAGAGAATAAACTAATTTGTTGAGTGTAATAATTTATCTTAACATAGTTTTTGACAAATTATTTTTTTATCAATTTTCTCTATTTTTTAGTTCAAAACAAGCTTTTGCAAAACTGTCTATAATTTCTCGTGTGTTAAAAAGAAAAATATAAAACTTGTTTTAAACTCTAGATTTTAAATAAATTTCAACATAAATAATAACGTTATGTTTTTAAAATTAAAGATAAATAATTGTGTCTAATTTTTTCATATCAGTTTTGTATAGACTGCTATTTTATGGTCAACAAACACTACGAGCTGCAAGATACATTGGTCAAAATTTCATAATTACCTTATCCCACACAAATTATTTACCTATCACTGTTCAATATCCTTATGAAAAATCAATCATGTCAGTGTTTCAAATGTGAAAATGTGTACATTTTGTGTCCATTCCTCATCGAAATCCTGAATCCATTTGCTTATTTTCTTCTCTTTTTGTTTTTCTAAGAGGAGAGATGGCTAAGTTGGTGATGTGCTGGGTATAAATAAATAAAGGAATTAAGTAAGAGAAAAATGGAGCACGCAAACGCAAGAGTAGACAGAGAGGACCAAATCATGGGCCCCCGCTTTCCTCTTTTATTCTTTTGTAGTTGTCAATAATGGGGCCCACATTTTCCAAATTTGAAGATTATTTCTTTATTTGTCATTTTCGATTTTATGACAAGTAAAAAACAAAAAACAAAAATTTGATGACAAGTACAATTTAATAATGGGGCCTACCTTTATTTGTTATTTTCAAAATTTGATGATTTATACTTATTTTATGACAAGTGCAATAAATAAATGCCAGTTCGGTAAATAAAGGTACTTTTGAGGAGAGAGTAGGTCGGATGGGCATCGGATCTACTCTGAATTCGGTACTATTAGCTGATATGTGATATCTATTTTATTTTATAGAAAATTTGTGAAATAGTAAATACAACTTTAATTACAATAAATTACTAGTGGAATAAAATGTCCAAATGCCTAGGAAGAGGTAGCTAATTCATAATTGGATTTATTTTAGCTATTATTAGGAGTCCGACTAGTAGTATGATTAGGACTGCACAAAAAATTCGTAGCTCGTGATTCAATTCTAGTTTGATTCGAAATTTTTTGTAAAAACTTCAATTTGAAATTAAGTTTGTTCGAAATTAATTCAAACCAAATTCAAATAGGACCTGGTTCATTCGAAATAGGTTCGCGAATTATTCTAATTCAAATCTCAAAGTAACGTGAACTGTTGATTTCCGCTGATGACTTATTTTCGCTGATGACTTAAAAATTAAAACATAAGACTCTCCAGCCATAAGTCATAATTCGTAAGTCATAACTTTCGCTTTCAGTTCTTAAACCTTAGTCCAACTTTTGCCTCTTGCTCTCGGTGACTATGATCACTATTTCTTGTCGTAAAATAGTTCATAAAAAGTTCGAAATTGAGTTTGTAAAATATTCTATTCAAAATTGAGTTTGTTTGAAATTAATTCAAGCCAATTATAGTTCGAAATTAATTCAAACCAAACTCAAACTGGGATAAGTTTGATTTGATTTGGTTAGTTTCCAGCCCTAAGTATTACATAGTGTCGTATGACACCAACTTCAAAATTTATTGGATAGACTTCAAACGACGAATATTAATCGTTCAAACTAATTATTATACGAGTGATGCCTTTAAATACAAAATTCATATATTTTTTTGTTTTCAAATTATTTTAATACCAAGTCAAATGGTCAAAAAATATTGAAAAATAAATGTGTTATGATTAACTTAAAGCTCCTACATTTGACCGCTTGATTTGATACTAAAAAAATAAAAAAAATTGTATGTAAACGCCTAACAAAGTATATCGGTTTAAATAGTTTAGATTCATCATTTGAAGTTGTTTCGATAGATTTTGAAATTGACCATTTATAAGCTGAAATGATATTAATATCATACTGGCCAGACTCATTAATTAATTAGCCTATTAATTAGGTGAAAGGTAATTAAGTCCATATCAAGACAATGTGTCAGCGTTATGACGTGGCAAGCTGATCTGATCTCAGTGTCGCTTTAATTTTGTCGACCACTTGAGACTTGAGAAATGATATGAAACTTAAATATATATACAAATAAATAAATAGAAGTAAAGCAAGAAAAATTGGAAAAAAAAACTCTAAAGACAGAATAAAGCTCATTCATGTGATACTGTCACCAACGTCCAATCTCAATCACGAAAGGCTTGAGATATATTTGTTTGTTCATGTACAAACAAACAAATATATAAAATAAAATTTTCCCAACAACTATATATATATATAAAATTGCTAATATGCTATGCATAGCATAGAAGACCTCCGTGCAACGGCTCAAAATTTGTGTTCTCAAAATTCTAATGGTCAATCCGAACCGTTAGATATGTTCTCCATATTGAAATGTGCTTGGAGACCAAATTTTATATTTTTTGAAATATTTTTACTATTTATTAAGCCACTTTGAAAATCGCTGATCCAATAATTTCACTGTTTGGGTAAGCCACCGTTGGATCAACGATTTTAAAAGTTGCTTAATAAATAGTAAAAAAATTCCAAAAAATATAAAATTTGGTATCCAAGCACATTTCAATATGGAGAACACATCTAACTGTTCGGATCGACCATTAGAATTTTGAAAATACAAATTTTGAGCCGTTGCCTGGAGGTCTCTATGCTATGCGTAGCACCGTATCCGAGTCCATATATATATATAGGCATTGCGTCCTTGTATTCATTTCTGGTGTGTTTTGTACCAAATTGTAGTTTTCAATTATACTGCAAAGCCGCCACACAATCATCATTTAAGCAATAAATGAGGAAAAAAACATATATATTTAGTATATGTTTGGTTGCAAAATAAGAATAAATAACTAAATCAAGAATAACTATCGTTTGTCTTATTAGAATAGTCAAATCTCAAAACTCTTTGAAACAACTTATTTAATAAAACAAAAAGTTCGAATTTTTTTTTTCTAGTTATTCTAATCCAACTAAATACCGAATAAGCTATTTCGAATAATCTAATCTTAAGAATAACATATTCTCAATCCAACCAAATATACTCTAGCTATTATTCATTCTGAGGATCAGATTCTCTTCCAGTGGGAAACAAGAAGAAAAGCATCTATATATATATATATATGTATGGTTTATAAGGAATGGTCTCAAAATCTACCTCCTTAGCCAGGAGGGAGGTGGTTGGAAATTACGCAATTATTAAATATGATTTACACAAGCGAATGATCTCTCTATATTGCATCATTTCCATGACATCATGCAATTGATCCCTGATCGCATTTGCATTCTTCGTTGACTAGGTCAACCGTTGACCCATTGACTCCTCTAATAAACGGGCATGTGATCATTTCTTGTTCAACAAATCAAACTAAAGCTGGTTTATCATAATAGCCCCAACGGAAATAATGAAAGAAGAAATTAAAACTCATATATTTATCGTCAGTAAATTAACTTATCTAGTGCATGCATGTTTGTTTATTAAGAAACTACCGGAGCTGAGGAAAACAAAATGCATTTTATTCTCAATGACTAATTAATTAACAGCAATCAATACCCAAAAGCAACAATATATATAGAGAGAGACGACAAAAAAAACCAGCAACGACAAACTCACATCACAGTACCTAATTTCCAACATGTAAGACAAAGTTCAACAACATATTCAATTATTTTTACCTAGTTTAATAAGGAGAGCGTAACATATATAATTATTATTATTTAAAGGTGTAAGTTCAAAGTTTGATCAGCTCTTAATGCCATCTACTGTGATTGCTGATTCATTTTCTTCAATTTTGGCTTCTTTTTTGGATATCTCCTCATTTTCAATTTTAGCTTCTTCTTTGGATTTCTCCTCATTTTGTTTGGCTGCTAATTCCACTAATTCGGCCTTTTTCTTTGCCTCTTCTTTTGCTACCCCTATCTCTTTGATCAGATTCTCAAGACATGCCCCGGCATCCTTATTTCTCGATTTTTTTAGCATCAACCCCTCCGCCACATCGGCCGGCGTCATGTTCACCTCACCAAGAAGGGTTTGTATGGTGCCAAACAAGTCGTGTTTTTCGACCTTGAGATAGTTCTTGGCCAACACCTTGAACGCCTCGAAGGTGCAATACGACAACTCTATGTGCATGTCCATTCTGCCCCTTCTTATCAGCGCCGGGTCGAGCTTTTCTAAATGGTTTGTGGTGAATATAACAATCCTCTCTCCTCCACACGCCGACCATAGCCCGTCTATAAAATTGAGAAGCCCGGAAAGAGTGAGCTTGCTCTTTTCTTCCTTTTCCTCCATCCCGTGCAACTTCTTCATTTCCTTCTCTTCGTCGTCCTTCTCCTTCTTCTTTTCCATGCGCTTGCCGGTTAGGTCAAGCGAGCAGTCTATATCCTCAATCACTATGATGGACTTTCCGGTTGTCTCGATGAAGATCTTTCGTAACTCTGTGTTGGTCTTGACAGCAGTAAGCTCATGGTCATACACGTCATACTCCATAAAGTTGGCGATTGCGGCTATCATGGTTGACTTGCCGGTGCCCGGTGGGCCGTAAAGGAGATAACCACGCTTCCATGCCTTGCCAATCTGCTTGTAGTACTCTTTTCCCTCGCGGAATGTGATGAGGTCATCTATGATATCTCTCTTCTTTTCAGGGTCCATGGCTATCGTGTCAAAGGTTGCGGGGTGCTCAAAGGCAACGTGACTCCACACGGAGCGTCTATAGCCATACCATTTTCTACTAGGGCTGTTTGTGAAGAGTCTTCGTTGTCGTCTGCGTAGCGTCACATCGCGCCCTTGCTTAAGTATGTGCTTCAAGTATTCGCCCTCGATCAGATTGCGGTGGCGCTTGTGGAAGGTTAAGCTATAGAACCTGATCATATTTAATTGTTCAAAAGTTGTTGTTAATTAGTTACTCAAAACTGAATGAATATAGGTAATAATTATGAAAATTAATTACATCATACATATATATAAAAAAAATGAGTGAGGCTATGGTAATATGCATATTAGATATTACACAATGATCCGCGCTATGAACTCATATTTCTCAATTTTTAAAGTCTAATCAGTCAATCTTAACCGTTCAACATGATTTTCATATGAAAATATACTTGCAACCAAATTTTACATTTTTTTAGAAGTTTTGTACTATTTTCTTATATATTGTAGAAAATTACTTGATTTGAAAATTATGAACCTTGCAAAAGTAGTAGTTTTCTATCTATCTAAAAAAATAGTAAAATATTTGTAAAAAAATATGAAATTTGGTCTTCAAGTACGTTTGTTATATATAGATAATATTTAATGGTTTCAGATTAACTGTTTGATTTTGAAAATAAAAATATGAGTCCTCGGCACAAATTAATCCATAATAACCATACATATATGACATATATATAGTGACATACTTGCGGTCGTCTTCCCCAGGGTAGAAGCTGATGGTTTTAGAATTGTTGGACTGCATGTTGGCGTACCACCAAACCTTGATGCCTTTGAAGGTGTCGGGGACCTCCTCATAGTTGTCAATGGTAACAAGTGGGGTGTCACTGTCTTGGGTCAGCTCGGCCTTGAGTTTGCTGGCCTGGGATGAGCAGGCCGAGCTGAGGTAGACCTGGACGGCGGTGTAGAGTTCATCACGTTGCCAGTACTCGCCACAGTACTCTTGGATGGTTATTATTGCGTAGGGATTGAAGAAAGAGAGTACCTTGTGGAAGAGAGTGGCCACATAATTTCTGAGTTGGAAGGGGATGTGATCCTTCACCATTGGATATAAGAAGAACAAACTTGCTATAGAACCTATTCCTGCCCAGCTCTCTGGACCCATTTCTTCTTCTTCGTCTTCTTTTGAATGTATTCTAAACTTTTGCTTGCTCCGGTTTGGTATATATATAGATAGATAAGAGCCAGAGAGAGAGAGAGGTCAATTAATAAATATAGGAGTCAATATAAGTTGCTCTTTTTAACTAATTGTTTGGATGAATTATCAGTTGAATTTGGTAGACAAGAAAAAGGGACACTTTTTATTGATGCGTATGTTGTATACGAGTCAGCATTTGAGTCATTTTCCTGGCATGACCATGACAGAATGACTAATATTCTAAACAAATTTGCAACTTTATATGACTGATATGTGTTCACTACTGAGATAAGTAATCAAAGAGTGGGATAGAATGGTAACCTAGCCCCATATAATCTCTAGTGCGAAACATTTGTATCGCCTGAGTCTGTATCACCTCTAGGTTCGTTCCTGATGTGCATAAAAACATTTGGTGTTTTTGTTATTATTTATTTATTCATGAATAATTATATGAATCTCCACACTTCTATCCTCCACATATCTTCGCGTGCAGCTACAAATATAGAAAGTTGTATTATGGTCCTGATGACGTGAAATGCAACATATACAATGTTTCAGTATAGTAGACTATATATTTTAACCTTGATTACACTTTTGACTCAGATTGGAAGTATACAATCCAATCGTGTAGTATTATCAGGTATTAATCCACAGGAATAGTGTATTAAGATTTAACAATTTTACATAGTTTAGATCGGATGTATTGAATAAAGATGTGTGTTACGTGACTATTAATCTCTTTGACAAATTTGAGTAAAACACTAATAAACTCTGAAGGAAGGGTTTCAATTAAAGCAACTCTGAAAGATTATGGGACGTTAATTCTAGCTTAAAAGTGAAAATTGAAACTGTTACGTACCATGGATAAAAGAGAGAACTAGATCTGTTCGTGTCAGTTCTTTTTTTTTTTACTTATTCTTTCTTTTTACCTATTTTCCTTCTTTTGAACAGTATAAATCCACATGCAGCATGAATTGTTATGAACAAAAGCATGGAGATTCATTTTTAAATTTAAATCTATTTGCATATTTTTCTCTTAAAAGTAGCATAGGAAAAAAATAGAAAATTAAGAAACATGCTCATCGGAAAAAAGATTAATAATGTACCAGACAAATTAGTGCACTCATGAATATTTGAATATATACAATAACTGAACGGCCCACAATTTAATTTGAATGTAGCTCTCTGTGCAACGAAGAATATTTGAAATAAAGAATAATTGAAAGGTCAACATTTTATTGTGAAAGAGAAACGAAAGGAAATGCAGTATGATGCGATAATTGAATTGATGTATTAATTACCTTTTTAAATGTGACTGTTAGTTCGGGAAGACTTACTATAACATTCCGAAAAATTGAGTTATTATTATTATTTTATTGCTAACAATATTTTTGTAATAATTTAAAATTGTATATTTTTTGATAAAATATTTTATTTATAATAATAAAATCTATAGCATATCTTAAAATAAATTTCCAGCATATATAATTATTTTCATTTAAATATTAAATTAAAAGAAATATAACCACTTTTAATCCAAGAGGCGCCTTGCCCTTTAAGCCCTTTAATATATTATATCCGTGTGTCTCTCTATCTCTCATAATCCCGTCTCTGTATTTTTCGTTATGACTTCCAAAAACAAAATAATAACATAAACCAAATAGAAAACTGAGAAGAGGGAAAATTAACTTAAGAAATATTTTGAGATTCGATTTCCATGTCCGATTCGAATTCTAACTACGTCGCAGTGATTCTGAACTACCGTTGAAAACCGATTGAAAATTCTGAACATCTTGTTCTCAAGTAACCGGACTTCTCTATAATCTATGTTTTTATTTTGTTTGGTTGATTTGGATATTGGTATTGCATATAAAGTTATAATTGCATATTTAACGGGATAGCGAGTCTGAGGTTGGAATTTGATTTGTGATTGTAGCCTTCCACTGTTGGTTGGATTTCCCAGTGGGTTGACAGCCTTCCAATGTTAGATGGATTTCCATTGGATTGACGGTTAAGGAATTGTGTTATGGAAGTTGAGAATCGCTTGTGTGATGGGATTCCAACTATATGAATGTGATGTGACTTGTTTTACGGACAACCTAGACCGACATGCTATCGCCGATTAAATATGTGTGCATAATTTTATGTGTATTTGTGTGGATTAATCCGGTCTGTTTGAATGATTGTTAAATTAAGCCAATTATAGAGAAGTCCGTTGTTAAATAACCGATTACTGAGTTTTGTAGCTAACTCTGTTTTGTTATTTTGTTTTCCTTTCTGTTGGTGACATAGGTAGACGGACCAAGAAAAGATCTGAAAATGCTCATATAATCACACTCCGGATGGTAAAAATCTGGGGTGTGACACTTATAAAGTCAAGCAAGTAGTACTGACTAGTCCTCAGAAGCAACCTTTAATATTACTTTTTATCAAATTTGATATAATTTTAAGTTTGGCCAAAGATACAACTCAGAAACATAATTTTCTTGAATTGTAGAATAAGTGATTATTGATCAACAACATGCGAGTTAAAAATTGCTTGATCAAATCTTGTGTACATAAAGTGATAAATCTTGGGTACGTATATAAAGTGACAAATCTTGTTGACTAAATTTGAGTAAAAAATATTAAACTGTGAAGGATAGCTGATCATCTGCTCAGCGAAAATTGAAGCTGTTAACATAGAGAAACTGAAAGTTATGAGGATAATTGCACAGGTACCCGTCAAAGCCTTCGTTATTTCGTGTCAGTTTATATTTTTTTCTTGTAAAAAAAAGTATTGCTCTTAATTTCTTTCACATTTTTTATTCTTTAGGAAAAGTCATGTATAAATACACCTGCTCTGAATTGCAATCAACAAATGCATAGAGATTCACTTAGAAATTTAATTAAATTTATTTGCATTTTTTTATCTTCAAGTAGAATATGGAATATATATAGTAATGACCTTATTAGAAAAAAGAGATAGGGAAATTGATGTAGAGTGATTGCAATTGTAAAGAAAATTTGTGGACTGTATTAATATATAGATAGAATTGATTTTGAAATGGGATGGAATAGTTCAACTGATTTTGAAATGGGACTGTAAATTCTACGGAAGACTTGTCCAGTCAAGTATTCCGTATTCAACACTCCATGCTATCAAAGATTGCAACCCCACCAATTCATTTCCATAAAAAATGATTACTCATTTCTTATTTTCATTTTTTGTGGTACCATAATATTCTCTATTCCAGATTGCAACCTCACTAATTCATTTCCATAAAAAATGGCAGCACTACTCTCTTTCTTTTTGCCATTTTATCCATACAGAAAATTTTTGGGGATAGGATAGATTGATTTTGCATTTTTGGTAGGGAAGCATTCTTTCTCACATTGACACACGGGGATGCGTGGTAGCCACTACCAAGCAATTAAAAAATATAAAAAAAAGACACCTGGGGTTGTGGTTTTTTGTTCAGTCTCCCTTTCACCATTTTTATCGAAACAAAAACTCAGAATATCTAATAAAAATAACTTTGTTTTTTCATCTAACAAAATATAATTTAGTTAATAATAACACGATATGATGCCGTACTCAGAACTCTGCTATGTTTTTTCACGTTATCTATGTGAGTTCCCACCGACTGCATGCACGTGTTTCATCAAATGTTGTCAAATATCGGTTGTTATAAAATTTAAGTCCTTCGATGAATGGTAAATTTGTAATTAGTTTCATCATTTTTCATTGGCATGGATGCTACTAATAATAAAGTTTTAAGATAAATTTTAATTATTGTTATATTTCAATATTACGAGTTATTATTTTATGGCTAAAAAAACAAAAAAAATTGTTTAAAAATTCGTTCTTTAAAAATCATTCATCCACACACCTCCAAAATATTCAATTGATACAAAGATATTCAATACTAGATCTACGATTTATATGCATTATACATGATTTAATAGATTTGCCATCCCTGTTCTATGTGCGAGTTTCCGTCGAGTACTGCATACATATGTTTGATCAAGTTATTCATTCTTTGGCCCCTCTCTCGTGCAATTCGAATATTATTCCATGTTTCATCAAATTATGTTAAATGTAGACTGTTATTTAATTTAAGTCATTAGATGAATTGTAAATTTGTAATTAATTTCATCATTTTTCATTTGCATGGATGATACTTATAATAAATTTTTAATTAGTTACATTTTACTTTATGGTTATAAAAAAATAAAGATATATTTGTTAAAAAATTCCCATCTGTTAAATAATGCACCCCACACACCTCCAAAATATTCAAATGACAAACATAAAATTGGACAACTACCATTCTTTCCTTGACTTCAAATTAATTCTGCTGTTTAACTACTAATATCAGTGAATGATATTGACTATTGGACTTGAAATTTTCAGTGCAATGAAAATGTAATGAACGTAATGCAGATCTGATTATACAGCATTTACGTGATGCCCCTTGATGTTTTCTGATTTCACGCTTTTTATGTGTCAACAACCAAAAAATTAATTGAACGGAACATGTGAAACATGCTTTGCTAATGTTTTTATAGTGTTGTTCGTGAAATATAAAAGAATCACATTTTGGAAATGTTGTATTTTTTTTTTTGTATATATTTAATTTGTTATCCTTATAACAACTCTGAAAATTGTTTGATCACTGACATTAGAAAAAACTAAATGTGATTTCCTCTGTCTAAATAATTAAATTTTGGTGTGGTTTTCTAGAGGAAAACAAGTGCATGCCATGTATTTTTTTGCTCCTGACCAACGTTCTCATTTATTGTTCCAGATTTTGAAGGAAATAAAAATTAAAAATATTTTTTCATTATTTCTTTGCTTAATTATAATCTCTTTATTGCATCCATGGAAAAAGTAATAATTGTTAGTTTTCTAATACTATGGTCCGACATAATAAATGATTTTTTAATAGGATTGAAGAAGAAATATGCTACATATAAGGGACGCATGTTAATAACAATATGTTTGAAATAGTATTACTCTTTACAACAAGAGTTCATTGATAATTTTTGTTCTCTTATTAAAAGATTCAAAAACTTGTACGAAATATTATTATCAGATACATTGACAAATTTATAGTATAATATAAAAAAAGAAATTATTGCCGAATATAGAAATCTATAGTCCCTCTAACAAGGGGAAATATAGAAATCCCAACAGTGTGTTTTTTAATCAATAACAAGTGGTGTTGTTAGGTGTTACACTAAGGAAAAATATATATATATATATATAGACACACACAGATAAATAAAAAATAGAATGTTTAAACAATTAAACATTGGTCTGAATTTTTGAAATAACCAAACTTAATCGAAACTTGAAATGTATGCCTTGTATAAATTGTGAACAAATTGCAATCAAAAATGCATAGTTATAGGTATAATTGCTCATTTTATTAATACTGAACATTTTGAGGGGCCATTTGGTAAGATTTTCAACAATACAAGTCCCTTTCTCTCTCTCTCCCTCCATCTCTTTCCTTGCCTTGTGTGTGGTCCGCCCAAGAGAAAGAAAAGAAAGAGGGAGATCATCTTCTTCCTTGAAAATCTATCAAATCAATTAAAGAAAGAAGTGAAAAACATTGAGATCTCTCCAAAATAGTCATCTAGCTCCTCTATTGGTACTCATTTTCTCTCCTTTGTGTCTCAAAAATCTGAAATTCATCTTCATTTTCTAGGGTTTGCTCAAATCTGAAATTTTTTGTATAAATGGTGAGCAATCCATCTCCATTGAGCTTCTATGTTGCTTGTTTGGTAATTTTTCTCTCAATTTGTGCTAAATCTCGATTTTCTATCTAGGATTTGACTCAAATCCAAAAATTAGAGAGGGGTTGTGGTTAGTCTAGTCTAATCGAACAAATAAGGGTGTTAATTGGTAAGTTCCTCTCTTTCTCTTTTCAAAATCTGAAATTTATTTTGGTTTGGTTAATCTAGGGTTTGGGTAGTAAAAAAAAAATGGATT
>CAXKVK010000028.1:0-20321 GCA_964058895.1 Carex divulsa
AAGTTACTTGTTTGGTTTACTAAAGGTATTCACAATCTCTCGATTGCTGAAAAGTTCACCTCTCGGTTACTAATTAGTCTTCCCTCTCGGTTCATCGACTTACCTCAAATACTTGGTCTGGTTGACAGATCAAATTGGACGCAGTACCTTGTTAGACGTGGCCAAGCCTAATGGTAAAAACCAAATAATGATCGAACAACGCAGAAAAGCAATTAAAATAATACACAAACAAGCAAACACAAAGCATCACACATAATCAAACAACTAGCAAGTAAACAAAGTATTCGACTACATCGTAACCCAAGAAACTAAAGAATCTACTCAAACATGGTTTCTAAAACAGAAAAACGAAAGTAAAGTAAGCAATTCATTGCAAAGACCGAAAATGCGAAGAAGATTCGTCGGAATTCTCTCGATTTCCTCCTCTCTACTTCGTCTCCAAGATGGGTTGTTGTCAAACTCTCCTTGAATTGGTCCCTGTCTGAATTCTCATCCTCTGGACCAAGGGGTCGTCCTTTATACTCCATAACCGCCCTCCTTTAATTAGGCATCAATCTGAAAACTTAGATTAACTGCCGGATTTGTCTGACACGGTCCGTGTGAGATGTTGCACGGACCGTGTGCCTGTGTCTCTTGTCCAGATCGTGCAGCGCTAGCATAAGGGGTCGAGTAGGGTGTGACACGGTCCGTGTGGATTGTGACTCGGCCCGTGTGGGAAGTCCAGATTGCCAGATTTCACCCTTTCTTCGCCCGTTTCCTACAATAAACAAACAAAAGCGCAGCAGTACCATATTCTATAGATAATCAATGTAATAAACATGATTTTACTGTTTTGGACACAGGTTTTGGTACAAAATTAAGTCGGAAATGTAGATAAAATAACGAGATATCAGTGGATGAGAAAGCGAATAAAAGAAAGATTAGTATACGTGCGATGTAAAGCATCCATGAAGCTTGTATATAGGAAAGTTGAAAAATAAGTAAATCTATTTACGAGACTAAAAATATCATTTTCTGTTTGTAACAGAGATTTAACCTTGCCTGATTCTTTTGTCTCCAAAGAAAGATGAATCAAAAGTTAACATTGCCTGATTCTTGGTACGTTTTAATTCAGTGATAGATGATGACAACATTAACCTTCAAATATGGATATGTACTTTTGGATATATTGTTAGGTTGGGCTGGATTGGAACTAAAAGAGGTGCTGGGTTGCCAAAAGGGGATTTTAAGGGCAAATATGGATTGGCAAAATAATTCTTTTAATTAATTTTTAAAATCAAAGATTTTGATAGGATGAATTTTAGCGTTTCTACTTTCAAAATTCATAAGAATTTCACTGTCGTAGTTCACATTTGCGAACTACACTTGGAAAATATAACCCTATAATCACTAAATTAATGCTACCTCTCGAATGAGCCTACATGTTGGCACAGACATTCAAAATGTTTCTTTGGTTAAGCTAGAGTTTCCAAAGAAATTTCTTTTTTATTTGCATTCAAGGAAATTCTGATTTATATCTGATCTTACCGTGGGTCGATACACCCATATCAAGCCCGCCGCTAGTTCACTGGCAGAAAGGCCAAATCTGGGAAGCTTTCAACTAGTTTGGTTAGGCGTATTTCTTTTATAGTATTTTCCTCCTTAACTGTGCATGCCTACTTATTTCTTCTAAAACACATATGGGCTTGAATTGATGGTTTTTGATGAAGTTCGTTCCAACTTGACCGATAAGGTTGGCAGACTTTCTTGAATACGGAAATAAATCGTCAGTTATTCCATTGGAATAACACAAACCTACTATTATTTCAGCTCTAACTATTTACATTTTTCTATGCAATATCTCAACCAAGAAATTTTTTTATGTACAAATTTCAACAAAAATCAACGGATGGGATGGAAATAATAGGTTTATGTTACTAGCTCCATTAGAATAACAGCAGATTTATTTCTTCTTGAATTCACGTTGACTTCTACATAATTGTCTTTCCAGCGGGCTATCCATAATTGTCTTTCCAGCGGGCTATCTAGTAGAACACTCCTACTATCCTCAACAAGCATAGGAAAAGCATCCTAATTTGCTGTCAAGTTAGATAGAATACCGCCTTCTAAATCTTGTATCTAAAATAGTCCAAGATTGGCTTTCTTTTAAACCAATATTAGTATTAGGAAATCATCCTCAATGAATTCAATATCAATTTACTCTACAGCACCTACAAAAACATGTCACTATCCGTGAAGATAAAAAGTGACTATTGCCGATGATACATCAACATAAAATGTTAATTTTTAAGGTGTCGGTATTACCAACAGGAGTATCTGTGAAGATACCATCAGCAAGGACACTTTTACCCTCACTGATAGTTTTTTTAGGAGCTCTACCGTCAAGCAGATATAAAATAATATAAAACCTCTAGTGTTGTTTGATAATATATAATTAAGAAGAAGAAGACGAGAAAATTTGTGTGGTCTAATTAAAATTGAACTTTCTTGCATGGTAATATTTATTTTGTCATATTAATCAAGAATTTTTGGTTTTATTTATTTTTGGACATATATACCTTGATCTTGAGGAGAATACAAATTGAGACGTTAACTTTCCTGCATGTTTTTAGCTTTTCCTTCACATATTTCTCTCTCACTCGACTTATTGTCAAACAAGTACTTCATTTCTTTGTTTTATGTCTCGACCAAAGAAGAATGAGGAAGACAGAAAGAGATGGCAGAGACTAAACTTAATTTTTCTAATTGATTATCTCTCGTACAAGATCTTATAAGATAACAATGACAACATAAAAGATACACTGCCGGATAAGTCCAACTAGCAATTTTGATTATAACATAACAGTAATCCTTATTATTTTCAAGCCAACATGCAAATATTATTCGCCCATGCAACTGCTTATGGAGCTTGGCATGCAGTCTGCACCCATTATTTTAATATATATATCTAGACAGTCGAACATGGAACAACTACAAATAATGTTCATGGATAGACCTCCATAACATTGTCAACGCCTAACTGAGTAGGAAGTATTTTGTAACCAGAATAGCCTGCACGTAAAAAAATATCCTTCCATTCCTGCTCGTTACGTTCCTTCGCTCCATGGGAGCACATCATAAAAAGATCAAATAAATGCCCCGTCTCAGTTGCTTTCGGGCTATTAGCTTTGAAGTCTTGAACAATATCCACGATGATAACCTTGCTACCATCTTTTCTTGGTTGAAATGCTTCTTTGCATCGCTTCAGTATTGCAACAACATCCTCGTCACGCCAATCGTGGAGAACATTCTAAGAAACATGATGCGAACCAACAATGATTATAATTGCTCCACAAATTAAACTGTTTTTACACTAATTACAGCAAATAAATATATAAGGTCAGGAAAAGAAAAAATAATGAAGGAAAGTTTTGAGATAAAAGATAAGTTACCTTAATTAGAAATGCCTCAGCTGGAGGTATCTTTTCCAACATACTTCCTCCTACCACATCGAAAGAGCCATCTTCCAAATTAGCCTCCGCAACGACATGAGGAAGATCAAGCACGGTGCATCTCAAAAATGGAAAAGCTTTTGCTATTATTTTCACTGCAGCTCCAGTGTTGCCGCCTACATCCACTAGACTATTTAATCCATCAAATATATGTGGATAGCTTTTGGCGAAGCCTCTCATTTGCTCCTGACAACGGCTGGTCATTGCCTCGTTGAACATCTTACCTGGTTAAGAAAGTTTAAAGGTCAGATGTAAATATATTAGACTGAAAATAGATCAGCAAATTTATATATGCTCAATTGTTTACATGTATATAAAAAGATGGGCTTTGGTGAGTAACGAAGTAAGGATCTTGTTTTACTTCACGCTCATATCTTCGTTTCGAAAAACCAAATAGTCAATCTGACCGCTCAACAAGATATTTATATTGAGATGTGGTTGGAGACCAAATTTTACATTTCTTTGAATTTTTTTACTATTTTTCTAAATATTTCAAAAGTTCTGTTTTTAATGGTTCTGAACCATTCAAAAACAACGGTTTTGTACCTTTCTTAAAAATTAGTAATTTTTTTCCAAAAAATATAATATTTTGTCTGCAAGCACATTTCAAAATGAACATCTTTTTGAGCAGTTCGGATCAACTATTTGGTCTTTGAAAACGAAGATATAAGCATGAAGTCAAATAATATCCTTACTTCGCAATTCACCATAGCCCCTGTATATAAATACAATTATACTGTAGATTATAAACTCTTTGTTGGTTATTCAAAAGGAAATGATGAAAGAGAATTATAAATTGTTCTTTCTTATTTTCTAGTTACCAAGCTCAGGATTTTCCTTGAAAAGGTCCCAAGACGGCCTCCCATCATGAATCATCGTGTTGACGGTGCTTCCAGCAGCACCCTCCTTGAACCATTTGCTCATAAAACCCATAACTTTTGTGATTGGTGGCTCTGTCATGTAACGTGCCCAGGCACCCAAGTTGGAGTGCTCAGTTAAAAGGAGCTTGGACACGGGAGTTAGCACGTAACCAGCATCATCTTGTGCGAAAATTTCTTTGTGAACAAGAAGAGCCATGAGGCGGCCAAGACTCGTGTCCTTCTCCGATGAGATCGGAATGGAACGTGCAAGTTCGTTTAATGGCATGGGGCGGCCATATGCTTGTATGTGGTCAGCGATGTTGAGGTCGGCGGCACACTTAAGAGCGTAACTACTGATATAAGTTAGGCTTTCGTTTAGAACAATGTTGAGCTCCATTATTATATGAAAAATGTAAGTGGTATTAATTGTTTGTTCAGAAGTTGAGATTGCAGTGATCTATTTATAGAGAGTTCTTCGGGTATCTAGCTAACTAGCTGTTGATCGATGTATTATATGGTTTCTTTAGTCAGAGTAGCTTGGGTTCTTCTATTCAAATCTTCAAATAGGCAATAGAAGAAGAAACAAAAAAATGACATCGATGTGTTGAGCAAAGTCAAAAGAAACGACAAAAAAAAATAATAGTTTAAATTGACTCATTAATGTAAAACCGCAAGTGAAAATTGTACTTAACACTTAACAGCCGCTGGTATTTAAAAAAAAAATGTAAATTACACAGTAAGATGTAATACTGCCCATGAAAGTTAATTATGTCACTACCTAATCAAAAGAAAACGAATAATATTGATTCGTTGGGTGGAAATGCAAAAAAAAAAAAAAAATTGATGCACACATATCATTTATTAGTCGAAATAAAATAAAAAAATATTGAAAAAGATGAGAGAATTTTAAAAATTTCAAAATATAAATAGAACGGATTCATTAGTTTATTTCATTCTTAAAGACAGAACAATTTATCCCGTCCTTGTTAATAATAATTCCATTACAAACTTACCACTAACTAACTCAAAACTAAGTAGTAGAACAAAAATTATAAAGGACGATCTATAGCAAGAAAAAATGAATCCTGAAGACTTGTCTTCTTTGAACTTCAATACTGTCACGAACTTAATGAAAGGTCGAAGCTTATTCTCGCTACGGTCGAAGCTTATTCTCGCTACGGTCAAAGCTGTCACAAACTTCAAGGCTACGGTGCTACACCGTCAATTAAGACGACTTAGAAAATAAAAATACAATGAAAATGAAAGGTAGCCACTTCTACGGTTCTTCCACACTGTTCAAGGCTTCGTCTTCGTATTTTTTTAGTTTTTTTACTCTTCAAGGCTGTCACGACTCGCGAACTCTCAGGCTCATATTATGTATAGTTTTTACTCTTTTTTTAGTTTACAGTAGCGAGTAGCTTTGACAAAAAAAGACGAAGCTTATTCTCCACCCTACTGTGCTTTTGCTTACGGACGGGACCATCTATACCGTTCATCATCATTTTTTTTACTATTTAATTTAGGTTAGTTAATAGTAAGTTTGGGACATAATTAGTATTAGCAGGGACGAGATAAATTGTTCTGTCTGTAGGAACATGATAATTTGTTCCATTCTACTTATATTTTGAAATAATATGGATTCTATCATCTATTTCGATATTTTTTTATTTTATTTTCATTAATAAAAATTTCGGTCGGTAGGCGGTAGTCTACATATTCATGTGAAGGCAGTAGGAGAAGAAAATGGAGCGAGTAGTCGTAAAATCATATTCATATTATTATTATTTTTTCTGAATACAGATACGGAGCGGATATCAGACATATCAGACAAATACAGATATAAATTTGGATCAAATCATATATTTATTAAAATAATATAAATAAATTTAAAGTTCATAATATTTATCTAATTATAATAGCGAATAACATAAATTTTTTATAATATATATTAAAATATATGGTAGTATCTACTATTTGGATACGAATAATTGAAATGTAAAACCACACGGATATTCGAATATCAGATATCTACATCTAAGTTTTTGAATACAGATTAAATGCGTATCGAATATTACTCATACTGTTTTCTTAACTTATTCTTTTTTTTTATAAATGAATTATATTTGTACAACTTTTCTGAACATGATAATTTGAGAGGATCATTTGAAATTTTGGAATCATGAATGTGGCTCTATCTTAAAATTTCCGCCTCAGTATTCAAATCGGTAATTTGATTGCAAGAAAAAAACAACACTATAATTTGGAAAGTAGGAAAATTGAACCAGAGGGGAACGCCTTGAGCGCACGGCAGCCTAGCTAAAAAAAATCTGATTAGTTTTTTTTATTAGTTATTGAACTTTTTTAAAATTTTAGCACCACTAGTGTCACATTAGTGTAACGCAAAGTTCTAAATAGCGTGCTATAGTGGCACTATAGCGGTTTCGGACCATAAAAGCTATGGCGTTATTGACGTTATTGCGCACTATATCGCGCTATATAACAATAGCGTCGTTTTTTCAGCTGTTCCACCATAATATGGTAAACGCTATTTAAACCTTTGATGTAACGTGAAGGCCTGATCTCTATTTTTCTCTCTAAAAAAATGTGATTGGAAAGCATGAAAGGCGAAACTTATATTGCAGTGTATAGGTCTCGTAACATTTTCTTTCATATTTTTTTATGAACATCAGGAACAAGTTCCTATTTCATATATTGAAAAGAAAATTGTTAAATTGATATTGATTTTAATTTTGAAATATAGGTTAATTTATTTTCTTTTGCCCAATTAGGTTGGTTTTATTTTCATGTTGAATATTAAAAGATTAACTTTGTCCCACGCTAATAATGCAAATTCAAGTAGTGTGTTATTCCTCTAGAAATTTTCTCATAATCAAATTATGTTAAGAATGATTTGAGTATGGAACTAAGGAAAAGATAATTTATTTATTTATGTATATAAATTTTTCACCTTCATAACCTTACTCTTATATCAAGGCGAAAAAAACAACTCAAAACACTCAAACTAGCGAAAATTTCAAATCCCAATAATCAAATTTTTGAACTAATCCAAAATGTTATGAATATTGATCAAGAGAACAACAGTCACAAAATTCTGCTGTATCATTTAAATATGAGAGATATTCAGTTAAATGTCTCCACCTGTCAAATTATCATGCTAATGGAAGAAATGAATTTAGAAAATTTATATAATTAGATGGCCTGACCAATATCATATGATTAAAGAATATCCATCTATTGATGGAGGAAACCAACATTGTAGGTTCCAATATAATTGGTTGGAAAAATAAAATCTTAATTAGAGCATTTACCTCACATAAACCGAATTTTGAAATAGTTTCATATTTAGAAATTATTGAACAAAATAATTAAATATGAAATCCATCTTAAAAACTATCAAATCAGCTTTGAAACTGTCAATTTAGGAATGGAGATGCTCTAAAATCGGAAAAACAGGAAAATTGAACTGGAATTCAGCACCTTAAGCGGACGGGAGGCTGAAAAAGAAAGTGAAAGGAAAGAAACAAACAAATAATTGATTGGAAAGAATGCGCTGATGTGCAACTGTGTAAAGGTCAATCTTATTGTTTGACTATTGACTATTGACCAGGAAAGCATGTAATAATGAGAAAATTAAATCTGCTGCGATTTTTGAAGAAACTGCAGGATTCTGTTCTTCTATATTTAACTTTTAATTTTTTTTAGATTCGTATATGAAAATCAATTTTATTTCAAATTTGTGCATTCCAAAAAATTAAATGTTGAATATGGAAAAACAAGGTCCTGCAATCCCTGAGAATCAATCACATTAGATTTGTTTCTAATAATGAGACTTATATTGGATAATTAGAATGATGGTTTCGTGGTATTTTCCTATTAACTATTGACTAATTGGAAACCATGTAAGATGAAACTTATATTGAAAATCTTGTGGCATTTTGTTTCATATTTTTAAATTTGAAGTTCGTGTTTGACTAATTGACCATTTTAGATATTGTAAAATTTCTATTTATTTTAACTTTTAAATCAATTTTAACTTTATTTTATTTTTACTTTTGTTCCGACGCTAATAATGTAAATTCTAGTAGTGTGTTATTCCTCTATTCTCTATGTCTATTAAATTATTAAATTTTTATGTAAATTCTAGTAGGATGTTATTCCTCCGATTATTTTTTAATATCCTCAGAAAAAAAAAATATGCCCTCAATACCAATTTATTTTTAAAATTACCCCAACTGCTAAATGATGGGGCGGTCAGCTTAAAAAAAAAATATTACCGAACTGTCCAGTGTTTGAGCGGCCAGCTACAGTATTTTTTTTTAGAGATCTTAATATTTTCATATAAAAATGGAAAATAAAAAATCTTAAATTTTATAGCAAACAAAAATGTTAAATCTTACACTATGTCCTTAGTTTTCTTCACCAACTCCATACACCAAAATAAAAATTTATAGCAAAGTTAGGGTCTTATCTATTTATTATTTTATTTATTATGTGGTATAGGATAAAAAAATACAAATAATATTTTCAACAATATATTGTATTAAAACAGTAACTAGAATTTTAAAGATTATTTTTTATTCATGTTGTAACATATAAATTTATTAAATGGAAAGATGTACAAATAAATATTTTTCTTTGTACCGCATATTAGGTATTAAATGGTAAAAATCATGCTATTTTATTATTATATAATATTCAAACCAATGTACCTTCATAAACACATCATCATATTTCCCAACCATGTGGTCTACAATATTAAGATCTCTAACTAAAAAAATTATGTAGCCGACCATCCAATGTTTGTATTTTTTACCCTAAAATACATAATAAATAAAATACTAAATAAATAAGACCTTAAGCTTGTTATAAATTTTCATTTTGGTGTATGGAGTTGGTGAAGAAAATTGATGACATAGTGTAAGATTGAACATTTTTGTTTGCTACAAAATTGAACATTTTCCATTTTCCATTTTTATATAAAAATATTAAGATCTCTAAAAAAATTACTGTAGCTGACAATCCAAACACTAAGTACGTAAAAAAAATTGAAGTTGATTGCCGAGCCGCTGGGCGGTTGGATAAAATAAACTGACTACACCATCGTTAGGCGGTTGGGGCATTTTTAAAAATAAATTAGGACCAAGGGCAGATTTGTTATTAATTTATTTTGTGAGGGTATTAATAAAAAATTGAGCTATTCCTCTATTTGCTATATCTATTTAATTAATTATTAATTTTTTGGCATAAAATTAAAGGGGGGATTTCATGTCCCCTCAAAACCTTCAAAATTACATGTTCCCTGTCTAAATTTAATAATATCATATTTATTCTTCTAAACTTCAAAAACTCACAAATTTACTCATTTTATTATTTTTTCTATTAAAACTCATGTTAAATTTATGAAATGTCCAATTTAGTCCCGAAAGTTTTATAAATATACAAAAATCGAATTTTATTTAACAATCTATACAAAATTTCGAATGATATCTAAATCTGTCCTTACCGCTTATAAAATTGCCGGTTTCAGAGGCCAAAACCGCTGACAGCGCTGCTCAGCGGTTCCAGGAAGCCAAAACCGCTAGCCTTGTCACCCTTCCTGGAACCGCTGACAAGGTCAGCGGTTTTGGCCTCTGAAACCGGCAATTTTGTAAGCAGTAATGGATTGATTATATACCCCCGGCCTCTCTCTCACCCCTCACTTCTTGCTCTCTCCCCATCACACTTCCTACTGATCCGAAATAGGTAAGTGTTTATTAATTGAGATTAGTTATATTAATTAACTTAGATTAATATTTAATTAATATTGATTAATTTTTTTAATTCATTTTGAATAATTATTTTAATTAATTATTAATTAATTAATTCGGAATAATTAATTTTTAATTAATTAAATGATTAATTTTAATTTATTATTAATTAAATAATTCGGAATAATTAATTTTTAATTAATTAAATGATTAATTATTTTAATTATTTTAATTCATTTTGAATAATTATTTTAATTAATTATTAATAATTAATTTTTAATTAATTAATTTCATTTTGAACGTTCAATTTTGATGTGAGTTATTTTATTTTTTGTTTGTACATTGTTAGTTAATTTTAATTCTAATTAATTTTGTTACATTTTTTTTTTAAATGTTTGTTATCCAGATCAAACAAAAATCAAATATGATCTGTGTGAAAGTTTTTGTTAGACAGAACATCCAGTACAATGACAAATGAGTCTTCTACAATACTCGTTCCCGGTAACTATTAATCATAACTTCGATTATCTACAAAATGAAATTTATAAACTGGTTGGGTTTACCACGAGTGAAGCAAATATGGAAATCCAAGCGAGATTTAATATGTCTACTGATGGTCAGCGGGACTATCAATTGGTACCGATAACAAACCAGGCATCGTTCAAAATGATTTTAGGAATTGTTGCGTCATTCCCCCAAAGGGTACCGGTTCTTGAGCTGTATGTAGAATTGGAACCGAATCATTCCGGTTTTAATTCTCAGTTGAATCTGAACAGTCAAGCCCCTTTAAACAGACAGATCCCTGAATCGAGATCCTGGCCAAGTACGAGTCGAAACCCTGAACCTAGGACTGTTCAGACCCAAAGGCCAGTAGAGGTACCTGATTATTCCCGTTTACCTATCGATGCAATTAATGATGACAGTTTGGAAAGCGGGGATGAAATGATCTCAAATGAGTCAGCGGGGTCCGACGAAAACCTTTCACCGACTAGACAGGCACAATCACATTCTGTGTCACAGTCCGGTAGACATTCTGGGTCACAGTCCGGTAGACATTCAGTGTCACAGTCCCACCAAGCACAATACCCGTTTACTGGCCGAGAAAATATGACACATCCGGTAGATATTTTCAACGACACTTCGGGTTTTCGGAAAGCAGATGTCGATTTTTTCAACCGTACAACAAGAATTGTCGATAACCCAATAGTTGAAGGCCAAGTGTATGAGTCGAGAGAGGCTCTAAGAATAGCAGTTCAGGATGCTAACCTCTTTCGAAGCCAAAGACACCCGATGATGACTGTGGGGTATCCACAACAATTCGCTGAACCTACCTTGCATTATCTGGGTCTCTCTCTCTGTCATTCTGAATTTCAAAAATCGTACTGAATTATTTTCTAAATTATTTCTTCTGCACCGTTATTTCTAACTAATTCTAAACCATTTCAAAATTTTCTAGATCATTCTAAACAATTTTATAATTTTCGAAATTTTTCTAAATAATTCTACAATTTTCATTGTTCTAAAACTATTTTTCTAAAATTATTCTGACATTTCCTAAATTACCTAAGATTATATATTGTAGTTTTCTCAATAAAATATTCTGGGGATATTCTAAACCGTTTTGGTATTTTCTAACTAATTCTAAACCATTTGAGAATTTTCTTAAGCATTTTCAACTATTTTGGCCGAAATTTTGGTATTGTTTTTCTAAGACAATTTTGGAATTTGATAATATTTTTTATTTTGGTGATTTTCTAAATTGTTTCGGTATTTTTGTCTAGTCGTAGGAGCAGTCAGTCTCTTATCCCCTTTCTCCTGTCGGATACACGCACCAGCAACAGCAAATGCTTCTCCACCAGTATCCACACGAATCAGTTGAATAACTACTGCAAGTCGGTATGCTAGTACCAACAGGCAGTCTCTGTTTCTCTTTTCGTTTTCTGTAATCGGTGTAAAATGAATGGGATGCAAAAATTGAACTGATGTACTATATTTATAAAACATATGCACCAGTTCATATGCACCTATTCAATTGCAGTTATTCATTTGCATCCAATCAGAATACTTATTCTAATCTGATCAGATTAGATTAGAGAGAGTAACAAGCTTATTTCGGGCCCAGCCAAAAAAAAAAAAATTCAGATTTAACCTATAGTCCAAATCATTTAGACTATTAGTACAACACTTGTAAGAACACAATACGTTCCAGCTAGGGGTGTTCATCGGTTCGGTTCGGTTGGAACCGAACCGAACTAAGCAAACCAAAGTTATAATTCGGTTTTAAAAATAGAACCGAACCGAACTGAAGTTTGATTTCGGTTTGTTTCGTTCAAACCGAAATATATTAATTTTTTTTATTTAAAGCAATTGTTTTGTAATAAACCGAAGTATATTAAGAAATAAACCGGAGTATTAAGAAATAAACCGGGATATTAAAAATAAATCAAATTATTTAAAGCAATAGATTAAGAAATAGACCGAGGTATTAAGAAATAAACCGGGGCGGTTCGGATCAAATACATAATATATAAAAGTTCGGTCGGTTCGGTTATTTCGGTTTTAAAAATTTCAAACCGAACCGAACCGTTTGAACCGATCTAATTCGGTTCGGTCCAAAACCGATTAAACCGGACCCAATGAACACCCCTAGTTCCAGCACAATATGCCTGCAACTGTTTATTCTTGTTTTATTCCAAACAATCAAATCATCATCAACAGTGGTTAAAATTAAGGAGAGAAAATACAAATCCGTAAATTTATCCGTAATCCCTTCTCTGGATTGGTCGGCTTTCATCACATTTCTTCCCTCTCGTATAAAAGAAAAATTCAGATTAATCAAAAGAAAAGAAACAAAGTGATAAACATGTCAGTGTGCATTTTCACGCGTATGTACTGTGCTTGCATTTGCCACTTTTCATGTTTGGCACGTAACTGGACAGTCTTAGAGCCGATTATCAGATATGCAGCTATAACGGCACGACAAAGGACACGTTCTGCTGTGCAAACATAAAAAAAATATATATATGAAGTAAGTTTTCAAATAAAAATATATCATTAAATTAAAAAAAATATCATTTTTATGATTTCTTCAATGAAAATTGGTGGAAATAGTCCCACTTTTATAAAAAAAAAAAAAAAATCATTTACCGACCGGACATAATAATACTAGTTATGGTCTCCTCTTCATTTTACTATAGGATCCTTGTTGAATTTGATATACTTAACTGGTTAACTATAAATTGAATAAGTGCCAATAAATATTTCAAATTCTTGTGTATTATATATTATCGTTTGATTACCATCATTCAAAATTTAATTATTAATACCATATCACACCTCGGATTAATTATTCGAGCATATTTATTGAATAAATAGTCGAAGTAAATATTTTACTTACTACTGGATTGCTTAATTAATAAAGTCGACTCTATGTCACTAGCGTTGAAAGACAATTTTATCCTTTTCAATTCGAAATAGTAAGTATCTTAAATTGTGATTTACAATTTGGTTTCCGTATAATGGTATATAACGAATATTAAAAAGACAATATTTCTAAATTACAAATAAATATGACAGGTTATATAAATTGCATATGATTTTCAAGCGTTTTTTTTTTTTTTCATTTTTGACAACAATATTTTATTACAACTCATTCATTATCTCAAATAATTGCTAAAGCATTAAAATATTACAGGAATTTGCACTGAGGAGGGGCTAGCAAACCGGGTCCATATCCTCTGATCTGATAGAACTAAAAATTTCAAATTATTTAAAACTGAATTATATTCAATTCGGTGTATATTTAAATGTACGGAGCAATATTAATTGTTGGTTTGAAATTCGTATAATAAAGATTTAAACGGTCTTACAGATCAACTCAAAATTTAAGATATGGATCCAATATGGACAGTATATTTTGGGCCGAATGATTCCAATTGAGCCCAACCACATAACTCCCTAACCACCAGATTTAATACAGAAGTATTAGGATATACCTCAGACCGTTCGATTTGAAAATGACAGTCTAGATCTGATAATGTTTGCCCTTCTTTGTGAGTGGGAAATCCACTCGGAATTCAGATCCAGTGAAGTAACCCAATCTTTGGGTTTTAAATCGATACCGTCCGATTCGAATCCGAGACAATCCATCCGAATCTGAAGCGCAAGTACCCCGAGAACGAATTCGAACCCGAGACGATTCTGAGCGAACGATTCGAATCGGACGGTCTTAATAAAAAACACAAATATTAAGTTACTTTAGGGGATCGTCGTTAGCCGACTGGGAGACCGAGTCCGTATCCTCTGAGATATCTCAATTTTTGCGTGACCGACGTGTCCGGTGCCTGTTCGGCGAAGCGTAGGGGGCCAGTTTTATCTGAGCTTTGAGATTTGTGCAGAACGTAATTGAACGATTGACATTTTCCAAAAAATCACGCAAAGTTTGAGATATCTCAGAGGATGCGAATTCCTCGGAGACCTTCAAATTATTTCGAATCCTATCTTTCGTTCGTATTCCCCAAAATTTCTCTCAAAAATTTCACCCTTCTCAAGTTCTTACTCTTACTTGACATTCAGCCATGGAGGCGGAGATTCTACAGATAACGGTGCTAAAAGGTCGCAAAAATGGCGAAACCCTGGTTTGCAAGCCAGGATCTAAGGTCCGAATTGGGCGAGTTATCAAGGGCAACGATTTCGCTATGCGTGACCCAGGTATATCCGAAAAACACCTCTCCTTCCACATTGATCCAGAATCTTCCCAGATGGGTCGTCTCTGATCTGGGCAGTTCCAATGGGACGATCCTCAATGGGTCCAAGATTAAAGCCTGGGTGCCGGTGCCGATTTCTGACAGTGATGTAATCAAAATCGGTGAGATATCCGAGCTTGGTCTAAAAATTGTGCCGTCAAACTCCGGTTCTGATTTGGTGCATAAACCGGCTCACAAACAAAAGGTTGGGGGTCAAAGAAGAAAGAATGCAAAAGATAATACAACCAGCGGTTTCAATGAGAAATTAGAGGGGATTAGTAATTCAGTTTTATTTTCTTCTGTACAGATTGAAGAACCTGATCAGAGCATAGGGATGACACTGAGAAGAAATCCTAGGACGGGCAATTCCTCTAGTGCTCTGAAGGAAGTAGACTTGAATCGTGATGTTAGTGTAGGTATAGAAGAAAAAGGGGTTCGTGTGAAGAGAAAGGAAATGAAGGGGAAAAAAACTGGGATTTCAGATGATGAAATGCACAGCAGAATTGATAAATTATTACTGGAAACTGGAAATGATAATGATGATTCTGACAATGTGGAAAAGGGGGATGGAAATATTAGATTAAAAAAGGGGTTGGAGGTAAATTGTGAAGTTGGGGATCATTTTGAAAAGTTGACTCTGGATGAATGGTTTGACAGTATGGAGTTATTCTTGCCTAAGGTCATTCATGATGAGTCTGAGAAGATCATAAATATTCTGAAGGAGAGCCAAGAAATTTGAAGAATTTATAGAAGCAGGCGGTGTTAGGGGATAGATAGTGATGTACTGATGTGTAATTCATAGAAGCAGGTTTTTGCAACTAACTTCTGCTTTTGGAATCTGAAATCTTAAGTGTTAGGAAATAGATGGTTGCTATGAGTTGTAAGCTGGCTCAAGTAGTTGATAACTAGATTTATATATTTAATATATATATATTTTTAATTTTGTTTTCTTTTCCATGATTTTTTACTCTTACTATGGATCAATGTTCAGAATGCCGCATGATATTTGTCTTGGTTTGTAGGCCTACAAATGACCCTTTTATGCTTTGTCAAAGTCACACATGGCATTATGTCTTTAAATTTTATTTATATGCTTTTGGAACGTTTAGTCCTGCTATGATCTGGAAGCTTAGCTCCGTGCCCTGTTGAAAATGCTTTAAGACCTTCATTTTCATTTTCAATTAATAATTCAAAAGAAAACATTAATTGAAGAAATGGATATCTCCAGTTTCAGTGAGAGGACTGTTTATTATTAAAACCCCTTTTCGAAAAATCGTAGGGACCAATTTGTCTAATGATCTTTGAGACTTTATGTCATGCATGAATTATGACAAGTGATGTTTGATCTGATAGAGATAACAGAGCCGTAAAGATAATAAAAGTAATACAATAAATTTGTAGCAGGCTTGAGTTGGTGGTTAAAATTGCTGTGCTTTTGATTCTGGGTTCATTATCTCTCGTGCTTCTCACTTCAGTCCTATATCTTTCGGCCGAGCAGTTTTCAGTCTTATAATGTGGATCTCAGCTTTCAGCATTGGAAGTAATGGTAATTTATCCAACCACATAGTAAAAGTTGCATTTGATTCTGCAGAGAGCAGTATAATATTTTTAGTTCTTTAGTCTCCTCATAAATCTATATGATAATTGCAAAGAACTCAGGTTTAACTGTGTTTGTATAGGTCAGGCAAACCGGACTGCTTAGCTGATACTTACTGGTATTAACCAGAATAGAACAACTTTCTCTGGAAACTAAACCACCTTCTCAATAGAAATCAGCTGTGAGAGTTTTCCACCGATGTTGTGTAACTCATTACTGGAGAGGTGGGTTAAGGGTAGGGTACGGGTAAGATAATTTGTAGTGGGTACGGATAGGGTATGGATAAGAACAATATTTTGTAATGGGTACGGGTATGAAAATGCTTCCACCTGACCCTTACCATACCCGTTGACACCCCTAACTTGACTGTAGTTGCTGGTATTTAAAAAAAAATGTAAATTAAACAATAAGATGTAATAATGCCCATGAAAGTTAATTATGTCACTACCTTTATTGTTAGCAGAGCTTTCACCGGTACCAGAACCCTAAGGGAGGGTGGTGAAGAGGACAACAACCAACCAAAACTCTAAGAAAAATAAATTTCTTCAATAACCCAACAATGATAAAGAGAAATACACACACACGACTAACCTTAGCAAGATAGAGAAAAGAAATACAAATTTCAAAGATCTCAGATCCCTCCTTATGCGCAGAAATCAGATCAACATTCAATACAGAGAGAGAGAGAGTAATAATGGATCAAAATGGCGCTGAAAGAGAAGGCATTTTATTTCATTAAAACACTACAAAGTCCATTCTACACGGATATTTAACTATAAATCCGTGTAGCTCTCTTAATATTCATACACGGCTATTTAAATAAAAAACCAGTGTGCAAATACTCCTTCCTACACGGATATTTAATGAAAAATCTGTGTATAATATCTTCATTTCCACACGGTTTTTCTCCCAAATAATTGTATACTGATTCTTCAATAAGTATCCGTGTAGGATTATGACAGATATTTTGGGCTTTGAAAAAAATCTGTTTGATACATGGTTTTTATATAAAATAGTCAAATCTGTGTATAATGTGCAGTGTAGGATGACATTTTTTTTGTAGTAGTGGATATCTATAGGTCCAGATTAATTGTTTATTCTTGAAATTTTCTTTGTGCCTTTCGGAGGTTAAATTTTGGATTAATTGTAGAATAAATTGTTGAATGGCAATGGATATACTTGCTCTTCAGGAATCAAAAAAGAGGATTTCTCTTTACGATTCCTTAAAAATATTTCGCATAGATTAGATGAATGGCAATGGGTTCCTTCCGAGGATAAATCGGGAGGCATTTTATTTGGGTGTTATATTAACAAGGTTCGTGTTATCGAATACGTACCATCATCATAGATTTTTCTTAGATTTAATATTAGAAAATAATTAAACTTGATTCTAAAGTATGGCAATTTACTGTACTTTATGGACCCGTTTTAAGACATCTAAAATCCACTCTTTGGCCAGCTTTAGATTAGATTAGACAACCCCAATATGCATGTTGGATACTATGTGGTGATTTTAATGTCATTCGACATAAGGATGACAAAACCGGGAATAACTTTGATAGTACTACTAGTAGAGATTTTAACGCTTTTATTAATAAGCATTCTTTAGTTGAACACAAACTCCAAAATAGGAAATACATGTGGTCAAACGGGACTCAATTTGTGCTTCTAGATAGAATTTTTACATCATTAGCATTGAAAACTACTTGTCCAAATAGTCTGATTAGTGATTTACATAAGAGTAGTTCGGATCACTGTCCACTATTGTTCCAAACCAACGTGCCACCTCAATCACATCAGTTTTGCTTTGAATCTGAATGAATACAGCAAGAGGAGTTTTGTGAGTTAATAGCTAAATGGTGGGGGGAATTTCCTTTAGATGAAAGTAATATAGCACTAAGTTGGGAATCAAAACTTAAGTTTTTGAAAGCTAAGATTCGTAGCTGGTCGGGAAATTACTATGGGGAAAAGAAAAGGAAAAAATCTTACATAATTAAGGATTTACATATATTAATTAGAAGTAATTCAAGAATTTGGTCCGCTTTCTGAAGAGGAATATTCACAATGGTGTACTCTTAAAGCAAAGTTAGATTCCATATATTTTGAAGATGAGATCATAACACTAAGTTTTTCCATGTTATAGCTTCTCATAGATGTAAGAAAAATCGAATAAACATGTTAGAAATAGAGGGTACTCTTACAACCAACTTGAGTGCAATGAAAAATATTGGAGGAAAATGGTACCAAATTTGCACATTTAGATGGCAACTTTTGGGATATAGAGGATAAGCTAGTAGATACCGATAGATTAGTAATAGAATCTCCAATTACAGAACTTGAGATAAAAGAAGCAGTATTTGGTTCTTCCTCACAAGGGGCTCCGGGGCTCGATGGCTTTTCATTCCTTTTCTACCAAACGTTTTTGGGACATAGTTAAATTTGATCTCATTTTCCTTTGCTCTCACTTTTATCATCATACATTAGATTTACACAAAATAAATAAGTCAGTGATATGTTTAATTCTGAAAGAAAATGATGCTAAGCACATTAGTAAATACTGACTAATTAGTTTAGTTAATTGTAGCTTTAAAATAATCTCCAAAATTTTAACAAATCGATTGAATTCAATTATGAGTAGAATCATCGATGTTAGTCAATCAACTTTTATCAAGCATAGATACATACTAAATAATATCGTTTTAAGCCAAGAAATAATCCATCATAGTAAAATTAATAATGTCCCTAGAGTAGTGAGGTAGATTTCGAAAAGGCTTACGATAAGATTCATTGGGAATATATTCTAGAAGTCCTTACTAGTAGGGGTTTTGGGTCTAAATGGTGTAGATGGATTAAGGACTGGTTAGCAACCTCACAGTCTTGTCTTAACTTTAACGGGAACCTTACCAATACTCCTATTGTTAAAAAGGTGTACGTCAGGGTGACCCACATTATCACCTTTCTTGTTTATTTTAGCATCTGATACACTGTGGAAAATCTTTCATAAGGGTTGACAGGCCGACAAACTAATAGGGCTAGGACCTCAATGCTTATTAGAAAAATTCATTACCAATTGCCATTACGCTGACGATGCCATTTTTTAAAAGCGGATCATATTAATGTAGAGTCTGCTTGGTGGGGTATGATATGTTTCGAGGCATTATCGGGTATTGTTTATTTATAACATGGTGTAATGATCCAGTTTAACTCAGCATCTCTGAAGCGCCACCTTTCATGTGTGTTTTCAAGCAACATTGGTGGCTATGGAAACGAGGGTTTAATTGAGGGACTGACTGCCCAGTGGACCCCTGGCAAAATTGGTTTTAGGTATTTTTTCACTCTTATTAATTTTATATGATTGAAAAGGGTGATCAAAGATCTACATGCTGGTTAAGCTTCAATCAGAATTAGGTCCTTCTGAAGTCATTCATTATAGCATGTCAGATGCATGCAAAAATGCATATCCTTGTAAACATAGCCTATTCTTTTTGCATGCTTTAATTACATGACACCTTCCCATGGATAATGAATTGCATAGTTTTACCACAATAACTGGTGGGTAATATCAAACCCAAACTATTTTCGTAAACTTCCTTGCATGTTTTACCACAGTAACCGCCTATGTCCACAGCTAATTGCCTAAAACTGGTGTTAATATTTGGCAAAGTAAGTCTCTTATGAATAACCTGATTTTGAGATCCTTTTGCATCCCCCTTGTGATTATTTTTCAATTTAGTAGTAAATTAAGATAGCAATTAGTGACTTAGTTACAAATGAAATGCTCTAATATGTCGTTTTTTCTTCTTATGTACTAATAATTGATTGTTTAATGTATCTAAACAGGGAATAATCGGTGCCACGAG